>CBVK0100027937.1:0-18536 GCA_900067695.1 Picea abies | reverse complement strand
GAGACTTGGAAATAATGGAGTAAGCGCCAGTTGTAAGCACCAACTATAAGCTTCAGTTGTAAGCACCAACTATAAGCATATTTTATCTATCTCTTTCTAGTTTTGTCTTGCGCTACTGTCTTCTTTTGGTCTTTCAGTGTCCTCCACTGACTGTTATAAACACAATATTGTTTGCAATGGATTTAGATTATCCCACAACAAAAATATCCTATTATGTTTCTGAGGATGTAAGATCCCTGCTTGCATTTTAAAGAGAATACACATAATTATTTGAAAATAACTCACCAATGATGATCCATGCAAATCTGCAAGTTTGGAAGAAGGAAAAGAAGGAGCGTTGGACTTTCAGAAGGGTGTTCACTTAAAAGGATGGAGGATGTTCCCTAATGTTCAACAATAAGGATAGTCACACTTTATTCCCAACAATTGCCTCGTTTCTCTCGTCAGGAAAGAATCAAAGTCAGTTGTGAGTACCCAAGATCCGTTCCTCAACAATCAATAGGGACGAATAAGGCGGAAATCCTAAAAACAACCTATAATAATTCACAATTTCTAGTGGCTCAATGAGTACCCTACAATGAGTGCCCCGTCTTGAAATAGAAGCGCAGAATCCTGCATGCCCATTGTGCTTGCTCGAACCAGACACCACCCTTCTGCTGAGCCATGGATTGAAAGATGAGATTAGGAAAGTAGGATCATCTCTTACCAACCTACCTTGTTTGTTGACCGAACCTATCATAGACTATATGTTTATAGGTGAACCCACCACACACAAGATGGAAAGGCCCATGTGCAGAGGGGATCAATAAGACATCTATGATTCATGTATAAAGTTACCTTGCGTGAAATCGAGAGATGGAGTCCTGGCTCTCTGTACTGCAATATGTACTTCCATACTTGGAAAATGTTATGTGGCCCTGCAAAAATGAGCTTACGCTTTCATCTCTTGAGCATACAAGGACGAGGGATGACAAGATGATTCATAATCATGCGCAGAAGGACCTCGACAAGAAATATGAGGGAAGACAAGAAGATGAGATGATGTAGAATGAGGATACAGTCAAAGAGAACCTGCTTGGATCACAGACTCAATCACAGACTGGCCAAACTCAACATGGCGAGAGTCATATTCAAACTCAAACTCAGACTCAGAGCGATGTGAGTTGTATATGGAGCCGTGGAGCATGGATCTGTGGTCGTGGAGAAGGCACGATTATACAATATGTCGAAGGTTGATGTTATTGAAATGTGGAGAACGATGGAGTGGCTTAAGCAGGTGGCATTAAAAATTAAGGAAGTTAGTCCCTCAACTCTAGTGAAACAATGCCACCCAGCTAGAATGTGTCTCCACTGTAGCGTAACCAAGCCATAACCTAAAAAAAAAAGCCAATGATATAATTTATATAATTTCGTTTTAGAAATTAATTTATAACTCTGACAATTAACAAAAAAAAATTGCAACACACCAGAGAAATTATGTCATATCAGTGAGATTTCAACCAATAAAAAATTCGATACAAAAAATTAAAATATTTAAAAATATATAATATTTTTTGAAAGAAAAATGGAATAATAAATATATTAAGAAAAACTTAAGCAACTTATTATCAAAACGCTACAAAATACACCTACTATTGTAGCAAAATGCAACAAGTAAATACTACAATCCCTTGCTAGAGGCAGGGACTAATAATAAGAAGAAATGGTTAATTAAAAGTTAAAAAGATTTCAGTTAATTAAGATTTACAAAACTTTTAACTACCATATAACTTTAATCATATTTTAAATTTTTATTCAATTCTTATCACATTAATAATTGAATAAAGAAAGATATCAACATAAAATGCCCACCGTGCATACCAAACTTGCACATAATATGTCATGCAACTCTTTAATTTAGCAAAATATATGAATAAATTCGAAATATTTTTTGGTAATCAAATGCTAATTAAGAGTTGAGATTGTTTGAAAAAACATATACTTTGAAAATTATGCATTGTAATCATGAAATGTAACATTTAGCTTGAAATATTTATAAATAATAGTGTTGTTTTATTTTGGTCATCCAATGCAGGAACTCATAAATACTCCATAGCATAAGATAATTAGCTTTTGTTACAATTGGTTGGAAGAATTTATATTATTCAAATTATTTTTGTTGGACGTACTCTAAATGTCTAGAAATTTAAAAGGATAGTTGGAATTGCATATTTCAATGGTTGAGATTACATATTCCAAGTGTCTGGGGGGTTTGAGGGTGTTGAATTGATTTATGCATTCAAAGACATGATTTAAGAAATGTAAAATTGTGATTTTTCTAACAATTTCATTGTTGGATTCCAGTGATAGTTCCTGAGAAAAATTAAAAATGTAAAACGTTTAGACCATGCCTTTTTGTTGGGCTTAAAAGTTTGGCGGCATGGTTGAAAAAATATTAAGGTCTTCTGACATGTCGTGGCCTCTAATAATAGAATCATATGCAACATACAAAGATGTATTTTTTACTTATCAAGACTCAATATCAGTGAAGAGCATTTATCAATGTGGTTTGAATAAAATTGTAGTTAACAAAAGCAACCAATCCTGACAAGCATGGTTTAAACGATAGTCTACAAAGACAAAAAAATTGCAAATTATTTAAATTAAATATTTACTGATAAGTGAAATATAATCCTATATCCCTCTTGTTTATTGTTTTTTTTTGTCAAGGGAAAATGACCAACATTTGAGAAAAAATCTTGTGGGGAACAAGAAATACTCTCCTTGTTTTTATAGAGGTGGTTCTCCTCTCTTGATATATTGGAATATTCTTTGTGTAGTTGTAGATGAATGCAAGGTGTGAATGCTAAAGAGTGAACCCCAAAATATATTCCAACAAAGCTCTCATTTAGTAGATTTATTCATTAAGTACATCATCTTATTCATGGAAACAAAAGTGAATACATGTAACTTAAAGAGGTTTGTACATATTGCTTTCAACGGATATTTTTCCTTCCTTTTAAAATGTTGTGAATCCATGATCAACTATGACTTTGCAAGACGAAAGGAAAAATCAAATGGGCAGGTCACCAAAGAACTTTACATGATTTCTTCATTACAACTGTAAAACGATTTTGATGGACAATACATTTGAAATCTCATGCTTTAGACTCAAAGTGTGAAAAATCACTAATGTAATGCCCCAAAATAGTTCTTTATGGGAGAAAATAATAATAATATTCCAAATGAAATAAGCTTAAAATGTCTGAAACAAGAGGGCGAAAAAAGCCTCAACAAGATTTCAATAACAATTACATAAACTTAAAATAAACTATATCTACTTTTTACAAGCAAGGATTTTGATCCTCTGGGCCTGAAATGCCATGGAGAATGTATAGAAGAATATTAGGAGAATTGAGCACAAAGGAACATGCAGGAAAAATTCAAGAAGACTGATTCTCAAATATTTTGAAAGGTGGAACTTGCTCCTAGAAAAAAGACCTCTATGGAAAACTCTCTAATAGTTGACTGCCAATCCTTTGAATTTGCTTCCTTTTTCCTTTTGTAATCTCTTATTCATCTTCTTGAAACTATTTTTTAGTTATGGTTTTATTTTCCCTTTTTAAATTTGAACTGAGATATTCGTGCCATCAATTGGGAGCCACTTTACAAGCTCATGAATTTCTTTAAATAAATTATTTTCCAAAAATAACTTGTTTCTGAGTCCAAAAATAGTCTCAAATGTAATTTTATTTTTAGGGCATGATAAATTATATCTAAGCCATTGAACCCACTTCCAATATGTTCTTCATCTCTTTACCTTTCCGACGAGCTCTCATATTCTCAAATCGAACATCTAGATTGAAAGTTATGAGCTCTATAAGATGGAGACTTGGCCACCATTGATATGTCCTCGTGAAATCTAGGCCTTTGATTTGTAAATTCAACTTTATTTATCCCACATACATTTTGGGAGGGTTCTCATGACTTATTTATAAGTAAATTTCATCTCCATGTTATTTTTGAAAGAAGTAAATAGAGCCATAGAATTCCACGTAGCTTGTGCACAAAGTATCTTTTGAGTGCCACATCATCACCCAATCATCAGGCCAAGTCACTTTACAGTCATATTTTTACATCCATGTATCACTTGGGGGTATGTCCACTTCATTGCTACATGTCCACATATGATAGGTCTACCTCACTACCACGGGTCACCTAGCGATATGTCCACGAAAAGGGGGAAGAAACTTAAAGAAATAATATTAAAAAAATTAAATGAAGTATTTGTGGAGTTATGGGGACATGAATGGGTTGGTCTCCTAGACAGACTCTTGTATGATTTGAGTAGAACGTGGTGAGTCATGAAAAATGACTAAGTTTTGAGGAGGTAATCCATAGAGTTACGTGAAAATATGGAAATGACTAAGTGGTGGGTAATATGAAAATTAACTAGGTGGATAATGAAAAAAGAAATGGGTAAGTATAGAAATGGTTAAATGTGGAAAATAGTTAAATATGGAAATGGTGTGGAAGATTGAAAATTTTTCTAAGTATTGAGAGTTGTGAGGAAGGAGAGTCAAGTCAAAAGAAGGAAAAATGGTTAAGTATGAAGTAGTAATATAGAGATGAGTGAGAAAATTGGCATATCTTGGTCATGTGACCTCTGTTTTAGATTATGTAAAGAGTTGAACAAAGTTGAGACATAGGACTATTCAGTGAGAATCTGGACATAAGTACTTTCCTTCTTTTTAGTATCATTTTGTTTCATTCTCTTTTTATCCTTTCTTTTCCTCTTTTGTTTCAAAGAGAAACTATCCCCATTAGACTTTCATGATGAAGAGCTGCACAACTAAAGCTGATTGGAAACTTGTTGGGTCTTCACAATCAATAATTGAAGATTATTTGGAAATTTCCAAATTTGAAGAAAAAAAATGGTCTCTATTTGATGGTTGAAAACACATTAGCACCTCCCTAAAAACAAGCCAAATTCTTTGTTTGAATGCTAGACTCTCATCATCTTGAAATATTTGAATGTTAAAATTATAAAGTGGAGACTCTTCTCTGTCTTTGGAAGAAATGGGAAAAGGGCCAAAAAGTCACTACTTGTGATTCATCCGCACATATTGAAAAGGGTGAAAAATCATTTGGGTTCTCAATCAAATCTTATACCAAGGGAATTTTGAGATCTAGGTGTTGTTGAGTGGGTGCTTGATTTGGTATTGTTAGTGGGCATGTGAGAGGCAATCCAGTTACATGTATAGAGAAATTGGACTATGAGCAGTTGGTATTTAGATCCAGTATAGTTTGAGAGAGGTTTTTGGCATCTTGTCTTTGGAAGGTGAGAGAACGCCATT
The DNA here is from genome assembly GCA_900067695.1 of Picea abies. NCBI lineage: Eukaryota > Viridiplantae > Streptophyta > Pinopsida > Pinales > Pinaceae > Picea > Picea abies. The sequence goes on along the minus strand of CBVK0100027937.1, from coordinate 13,200 downwards.
AGATATGTCATTGTCACATGGTTTCCATCATCAAAGGTTAGTATTTTGAAGTAGGAATTAGCATATATAACTAGCTTTGCAGTTGTCCCTGCCATTTTTTGGTCATCAACATTGGATTTGATGTATTGTTTGCAGTATTGTTATAATAAATTGAGTGGAATCTATCTGTGGTTTTTGGTATATATGAGAAAATTTGTTATGAGGTTTTAAGCATTGAACTGATTTGATAATAGAATTTTGATATACTCAGTCTATATATTAATGCAACACTGATACAATAAGTTGAGAGGATCTAACTGATTTTGGGTATAGATGTTGCATAATATGTGGTGATGTAAGCATTGGATTGATTATAAGTTTTGATATTGAGGTTTATTGGGAATTGCAAAGAAAAAATTATCTAAGGGATTTGTCTTTTTGGTATTTTCATAGAACTGCTCTTAGTCATATGGCATATTAGTGTTGGATTGGGCAGAGATCTTGATATTGAGTTTTTTATGCTCAATGAGTATTATGAAGAAACACTTATATAAGGAATTTTTTTCTTGGGTTTTATAATATATCTACTATCGAGCATATGGTTGCATCGACATTGGATTGAGTTGATATCTTTGAATTGTTCAATTGATATATTTATTATATATTGCAAGCATAGGGCAGAGGCTTGTGTATTTGTGAGGAGAAACAAAAAAGTATTCAAGATCAAACTTAAAGGCTATTAGTTTGGCACCTTCATCCCCAATGAGGTCACCTAGAAGGCCTATATACTATGTATAAAGTGCCTATATACTATGTATAGAGTCCTTCCTAGGATTCTCATGATGGAGAGAAGATTTCATTTCAGTCCACCCCCATACTTATCCCCATGGGATAACCCCACATTCAAATCCATCCCTTGGGCACCGTTTCAGTGAGTCATCCACAAGTAGGTTTTTAGGATCATTGAAGCCTAGCTTGAAAAAAGTGTTGCCACATACACAATGGAAAATCCCATAAGTGTTGGAACTAATGTAGTTTCATAGAATAGGAAGTTCAGTATATGATCTCGATGATGAGAAAATCTAATCGAGGTGATATTATGTTTTTCTTTTGATCTTTTGTTTTCCTCTACTTTTCACACTTTTTACTCATTATATGGGGTGATAGAAAGCCCTACAACCCATAAATCACTCTATCCAGTAGTATCTTCCATGATTTCTTTGTATTTGTTAGAGTTACTTCACACACACCTAGGATTTCTTTTTCCTAAGTTTTTTTTTCTTTTTTATTAGTCATTATTAGTCATTATCTAGTCTCCTATATTTTAGGAGAGAATATTCCACCCAGATAATATTCTCTTCATTTGATACTTCAATTTGACTAGTTGAGTTGAGTCTAGATGATGCATTGGTTCTGTCACCATGCAACATTGGGATCATCAACATGCTAATGCTCATTAGCCTTGGTTTCATCACCAGACTGGCACATTACCCTTGATTCCTTGATCTACTCCTCACTACACTATGTTTCAGTCAGTTAATTGAGGATTGGTTGACTAATTAACTCAGCTAGGTGGCAGTTCACTCCCGTTACTGCCTGAGAGACTAGACTAGGTGGTAGTTCACTCCCGTAACTACTGGTGTGTGTCCAGATCACTCTAGACCACCACTATGGTGCATTGTTTCTCCTCCATTGCACATTTATTGAGTTATACAGAGTATATCATGTGTAAATTATTTATTATTCATTACGGTTAATGAAAATTCTTCCATTCTTTCTCTCTTGCTTCTTCTTTCTCAATTCCTCTCTGCAAATGTGTGTGGTATTTTTTAGCTAGATCTATTCTGTGCAGGTTCAACACATTTACATGGTATCAGATCCAATGGGCTGCTAAGCAAAATCTACACCAATATTTTTGCAGGTACAAAAGATTGAAGACAACGAAAAGATGGATTTCCCGAAAGAATTCATTCTTACACCTTACAATTACTTTGCATGGAAGGAGAGAATAATGATTCATCTCTGAACCAGAGGATTGTATAGGTTAACCTTGAATACAGATACAAACTGACATCAGCCATAGAAAAATCCAAGTACTTAAATCGAATGGATGAAGCATTCAGAACAATTTGCAATTTTATTTCTCCTGATCTTCTTTTTCACATATCTTCATGTAAAACCCCCAATGAAGCCTGGAATACCTTGGAAGGGCTCTTTGGAAAATATGATGAGATGAGGGGACATATGTTGGAGGTTGAATTGCTCACATTGGATCCAAAAATCTTCGACAATATCCAATATTTTTTTACAAAATTCAAGGATTTATTGTTGCAACTCAAAGCTTGCGGGGTTGATAAATCTAAGGAGGAGAAACAAATGGTTCTCACCATTCTCTCCAAACTTGGTCCTGAATTCTTTGTGCTCATGTCCACATTCCATTGAACCAAATTCACCTCTATAGCCACCTGGAAGATGCCTTCTCTTGAGGACTTTATTGAATCCCTAACACAAGAGCAAACCAAGCTCATCAACATGGGAAACATCAAAGGACCAAAGGCGCATGCACTTATTGTGCAAGATGGAAGCCATCAATATCATAAACCTAAAGATAAATACAAAATGAAATCTCATTCACATCTGAAGAAGGAAGGGTACACAAAACCGTTCACCGATGCCTTCAGATCCAAATGGGGAAGGGAAGAAAAGGGGAGAAATGCTCATACTACCATAAAAGATTCCATATAGAATCTGCATGCATGCAGAAAAAAATAGATCTAATGAATTGAATACTTCAAAAAAACAACCTTAGAGATATCATCCCCGAGGGTGCCAAGAAGAATAAGCCAGAAGATCATAATCCCAAGAAAGGAAATTCTAGCCATGCCTTGATTGCCATCAACTCCTCTCCCAATGATTGGATCGTAGATTCATGAGAATCACATCACATGGATTCCAAAAAAGTAGTCTATTCTTCATTGTATCCATGAAAAGGTCCTTCTATTATGATGGGGGACAAATCTCCAGTCGAAGTCACTGGAAAAGGAAGGATTGAACTCACCAACGGAATCTTCGAGAATGTGTTGCACATTCCCAAACTTTCTGTCAACCTTCTCTCCGTCTATCAAATGAAAAATTTTGACACTGGAAAGAAATTCATATTCACACCAAATGTAGTGGACATATATGACATGCAAACCAACTCCAGGGTTTCTACCGGTGAGGTAAATCATCAATCTAGATTGTATACATTTTCTAAATTTATTGAACCAGATTCTGCTTTATTGCTTACTCATGCCGATGAAAGTAGTAGGATATGGCATGAAAGGTTTGAGCATTTGAATTTCAGATATATGCAACAACTTAGCAATCAAATATTGGTTGATGGTCTACCAGACATCCATTTCTCCAAGGGAGTATGTGAGGAATGTGTTCTTGGAAAACACCCTCAAGAGAAATTCGACAAAGGAAAGTCTCAGAGAGCTTATGCGCCTTTAGATATGATCCGTAGTGACATCATTGGTCCTTTTCCACATCCATCTATCAACAAAGTGAGTTTTTTTCTCATTTTTGTTGATGATTTCTCACGTTTCACATGGATTTACTTTCTGGGGACAAAATTTGAGGTCTTTTGACACCTCAAAGATTTCAAAGCCGTGGTTGAGACACAGTCCAGAAAGAAAATCAAAGTCCTATGAAATAATAAAAGGGGAGAGTATGTCAATCATGAAATCCAAAATATTTTTCATGAAGCAGGGATTCAGTTGCAACACACAGTTCCTTATACTCCGCAACAAAACGAAGTTGCTGAGCGGAAAAACAGATCTCTAAAAGAGATGGAATCTTGCATGTTGCATGCAAAGTCACTACCACAAAGACTATGGGTCGAAGCACTTAATTGTGCAACATACATTAAAATCATATCTCCTCATAGATCTGTCAAGGATAAGACCCCCTATGATGCTTGAGTGGCCTAAAACCGGAAGTGACCCACTTTTGTATTTTCGGTTCATGTGCATGGGCCCGATTTCCCTCTGAAAAGAGGAAGACACTTGATCCACAGAGAACTGAGTGTATTTTTGTTGAATACCCCGACGGTGTGAAGGGATATAGACTTATTGATCTTTCCTCAGACTGGCTCATCATTGAGTGAAGTGTCCAATTTGAGGAAAGTGTCTCACATGTACCTCAGCAGCCGCATACAGACACCTTCATTCTTCCACCTATCTGAGATGATGAACATGCACATGTCGACTCTTCTTCAGATGAGAGTTATGATTCAGAGGACTTAGATGATTCATATATAGATTCAGTACAGTCAGATGCAGAGTCAAAGCATCTAGATGCAGATGCAGAGCCAGAGTAGAGGCCCAAGTGCAAACAAAATACTCTTCAAGATGGAGGGGATCTTGTTGGTGATCCAACTGATACTAGGAGGACTCGATCTGATTTCGAGGAGCCTCCTGTTGCACTCACTTCCACTGAAAAATTTCCCTCTAGACATATTTTCTTGGTTTATTCTTCAGATCCAAGGTCTTATGGTGAGGCTACTAGAAGTCCCTTTTGGGAATCCACCATGCAAGAGGAGTACAACTCCCTCCTCGAGAACGAGACTTGGGATATGGTTCCCCTTCCTTCTGGGATGAAACTTTTTAGATGAATATGGGTCTACAGGACCAAGAGAAAAACATATGGAAAGATTAACAAATACAAAGCTAGTCTTGATGCCAAAGAATTTTAACATGTGCATGGTATTGACTATGATGATACCTTCACTCCAGTAGTAAAGATGGATTCCATACGATTTGCACTTGCCATTGCAACAACCAAGGGATGGGAAGTCCATGAGATGGACATGAAGAATGCATTGCTTCATGATGATCTCTCTGAGGAGGTCTATATAAAGCACCCAAGGGATTTATGCAGGACTCATCTTTGGTCTATCGACTGAATAAGTCCCTTTATGTCCTCAAGTAGGCTCTGAGGGAATGGTATGCCAATATGGAATCCTACCTATTGTCACAGAAGTTTTTACGTTGTAAATCAGACCCGAATGTCTACATGCTCAGGATGGTTGATTCACTTCTACTCTTAGTTTTGTATGTTGATGATTTGTTGATAACTGGTTGCTCGACTTTAGTGATTGCTACAGTCAAGAGGATTCTACATGACAGGTTTTTGGTGATGGACATGGATCCACTACACTCCTTCCTTGGACTTGAGATCAGTCATGATGCATTAGGCATCAAATTGTCTCAAGCCAAGTATGCACGAGATCTCCATGAGAGATTTCACATGACAGACTGCAAGTTTGCTCTGACTCCTTTCCTATCAGGAGTCAAACTTGAGGATGGCGGAGACACTCCATTGGTTGACAACACACTGTACAGACAACTAGTGGGGAGATTTTTGTATCTCACACACTCTAGACCAGACCTCTCCTATGCAGTTGGTGCAGTTTCCAGGTTCATGCAAGAGCTGCATGAGCTACATTGGAAGGTTGCAAAATGTATCCTTCGATACATACAGGGCACCATCACCTTTGGGATTCATTATGTAGCAGAATCTACATTAGATATCATCGGGTTTACTGATTTTGACTGGGCTGGTGATAACATTGATCGCAAGTCCACATCTGGTTACTCAATCAGTCTTGGTTTTGGGCCTATCTGTTGGCCGAGCAAGAAGCAAGCTGCCATTTCTCTATCTTTAGCCGAGACAGAGTACAAAGGGGTAGTTAACATAACCATTCAAGTTATGTGGCTACAACATTTTCTCACTGAGTTGGGCATTCAGTTTCATCGGTCGAACTTCATCTGGTGTGATAACCATAGCACTGTAGAGATCTAAATTTAAATTTTTAAAAAGATGTGTCTCTTTGGATCAATTTAATATTACTATGAAAAGACACTTGAAATACACAATAATAGACACACATACTTTTTTTTCTCTCACACAGTTTTATCCTTCAACTGCATGGGGAAATAAGGAATTATACTGTGTGGTCTGAATGATCGACCATCAAAATCCCTAAGCAACGTAGGCAAGGGAGACAACTCGAGTTGGCCAATGGCCCTCCAACATGCCAATGACATCACGTAAGTCGAGGCACCCTCATCAAACACTGTACAATTTGTTTTATGTTTCAACGATTTCGTGGTGTACGCCACTACTATCTGAGAGGCAACATGGTGAGGAAGACGAGGTTTAAGGTCAGTTGGATAAAAAATTATCATCCCTAAGTTACTGGGCTCCACTGCTCCCAAGTCAGACAACAAAGATTTTCTTTGTGAGGGGTAACTATGGAGAACCTCTAGAGAAGACATTGCACAAGGGGTATGTGCCAGATCTTCCATGACAGAGTAATTCTGAGAATCCCTCACGTTTGGGTTATGAGAGGCCTTATTGAACGCACCTTTAGGGATGTGAGTCATTGTTTCTCCCATTATCTTCTTGATTTGGAGAGGAGTCAATGGGTTGGAGGCCTCTTTTCCCTTCTCAACAGATTATGATGTTCCGTAGTCGCGAGTCCTGTTGATAAATGAGTATCGGTGTTCATCATGTAAATGTTTGTGGCTGGGTTATTAGGGTTAGGCGTGGGGGGTCCCTGAATGCCCCCAACCGCGCTCATGGATGTAGAAGCCTAAGACATATTTTTCCCTTGTGGAAAAGGGTTTGTCAACACAATAGTTTGTTGATGTGCTAGTAGCTTCTGGGCTTCTGCAAGCTGAGGGAACAAGTGAGTTAAGTGGTCATCCGTGCAAAGATTACACATAAACTTCACCTTCCTCTTCAAGTTTTTCCCTCACCAACATTGTTAGCATCCTTTTTATCCCCTTACCCTTCTTTTTTTTCTATTTAATCTTTCCCTCGGTCTGTTGGTTATCCTTGGGAGTTGTCGATTGCACACTATGTACATCCGGCGTCTGGTTTGTGGGGGAAGTCGAACTAGGAGTTTGGTTGGCCACAGTCTGTTGAATCGATAATTGTTGTAATTTATTAGATAACAAATCTGTGGACTTGCTTTGTGTTGAGCCCACTATGCCATCAGCGTGGGTCCCAGACTTTTGTTTGGCCTTATCAAGAGTTGACTGTGGCACATCAGATAAGATCTAATAAAGCATGCCAGACTAAGAGTAGATCAGTTCCAGCTGTTGGGCTCTCATAATAGCCTCTTCCTCAGAAAACACCCCAGACATTGCTACATCTTTGGACACAGAAGGAACCAAATACTTTAAGAACCAATCAAGCAAAAACGTAGGAGGGACCTTTACCTTAATCAAGCTCTTTCGTCGCTACCATTCTCATATATAATCCGAGATATGGTCAGCCTTAGTCTGCTTGAAGTTGGACAACAACTCGGTGTCATCATCGTATCTCACTGGAAACTGGAAATGGTTCAAAAAAACCATAGCCAAGTCATTAAGGTAAGTGTACTTCAAGCTGTCGAGCTCGATATACCATTCCGTTGCACCCCCTATAAAAGTGTGTTGACATAAGCGCAACTGAATGGAGTCATCTTTCAATGAGTTAGATGAGAACCACAAGTGAAAAGTAGTCATGTGATCACTTGGATATTTTCCAGGATCGCCCTCAAACTTAGGGATGTCAGAAGGAAACTTAGTCGGCATGGGGGTCCAACACAGATCGTGACAGATCGGGTCATTTAAAAATCTCGACAAGTCTGGAAAATGTAGGGTTGCTAGAAAGGGTAGTTTTGATTGTAGAGTATTTACATGAAAAGAGGGACCTAGATTTTGACTGGCACTAGTCTACCAGGGAAAGTTGGAATGTTGGCCAGGGTTTTGGTAGAAACCATGGCCCTGACCAGCAAAAGGAACATGCATTTTTTGTTGCATCATTAGTTGATTCTCGAAGTTAGATGACATAGCTTGCACAAGGATTTCCCCTTGTGTAGTGTTCCAAGGACCTTGGTTGGGGATGCCCCAAGTCGACCCTCCTGGCATAGGTATTGAAACTTGCCCGAGGTTCCATTGGGTATGGAAGCGGTTTCCCTCGACTCGCATCCCTTATGAGGGAAACAAGCCCTACCAAGGATTCCAAAGACCTTATGTGGAGAATACTCCTGTCATCGCTCCCTGCGAAGGAATGGCACCTTGCACAAGGTTTGTTTGACCAAAGTCGGGGTTGCCCCAATCGAGAAAGAAGACGAAGAAAAATAAATATTTCCAAACTCACCAAACAAAGAGAACGACATTGATCCCACTGATGTCATGTAGGATGAAGGTACCAAACTACCTCCACTGAAAAAACTATAGTTAGCATTATGCCCAATTGATTATTGAAACACCTCATCCAATGAAGGATATAGAGGAGGTATATGACCCCCACCGTAAGGAATATCATTAAATGTGGCGGTGGTTCCCATGATGGATCCTTGCAAGGGAAAATTAGAGCTCCTTGCCCCCAGACCAATGGTCTGTAAATTAGAGTAAGGAAGAACTAAGATCGATTCAAAACCAGACATCCCATATGAGAAGGGAGTGCCTGATGCATTCTGAGTAAAGGGAACAGTGGTGGAGATCGTCAAAGGAATTCACCCACTACTTGAAGTTGTGGGTGTCGGGACAATCGTGGTCCTGACAGGCGGAGGTGGGAGAGGAGGTACAACGCCCCCTCCAGTGACAGTCATAACGTGAGTATGAGGACTCCCTGGTGAAGTAGCAACACTTTCTTCCATCATCGCTCGCCGAATAAACTAGCGTTAAGGAAAAGTCACCTCGAGAGGGACTATCTGAATTAAAAATGGTGTTCATAAGTCGATGATCAGAGGATTTGCTAGCCTGAAATCTTCGATCTCAAGGTCAGAGACGATGGATTCCTCTGGGGATGGAAAGTCTTCTCTTTCATCTGATATGGGTATAGTTTCCTATGGTCCGGTAGCTTTGAATGATCATTGTTGATCTAGATTATGCCTCAACAGTGGCAGAGGTGGCTCCAAAGTAATTGACGACAAGCCATGAAGCCTATGCAACCGATGCAACTGTTGATCTTCCAATTTGTGAAATGATCAACCTGCATTGTAAGTTTTAACTAGCATGAATCATATAGCACACACTAAAAGTTCCTAGAGAAAAATCAAGCAGAAAACTAACTAGTGGGAAGGATAGTTACACCAGTCGACACTAGAGCAACTTACCCGTGAAAGTGCAACTCGAACATGGAATCACCCTCCAAGTATACTTTTCAAAGTGCGATCCGACATCTGCCCTAGGTACCACTGTATACCCTCGCAGTCACCTGTGTAAGTCCGTAAAAATAGGAAACTAGGTTGCCAGTTCGCAGTTAGTCACCATGTGGGTACAGTTGACAATCGGGCTGATCGTAATGAGAAGGATAACAAGTCTGAAGCCCTTCAAGGATGCTGAAAGAAATTGGTTTGGAAGAGAACTGAGGATCTCAAATGGATTTGAGGTCCACGAGGCTATTGGATGCACACTGAATTAGGAAGAAGGGTTTTTTTTGGAAGAGAAGCATGCAAGAGGAAAGAGACAGTTGGAATGAAAAGCAGCACATGTTCATGCATGGAAGACCTAACGACGCTAGGGTTAGGGATTTTGTAATACATTGTAATGGATGGTGGGCCAAAGATATAAATAAGTGGTACTTAGGAGACAGAGAGAGAGGGGGCGATAGGCGATATATACATAGAGCTATATATCTAGATGGAGAGAGACAGACGAGACACAGAGAAGGACAAAGAGGAAGGGAATTGTAAGGAATGTATAAGTCATTAATTTGGTGAGATAGAGAAGGCATGAGCGACTCGATCCCGAGGGTTAGATCACAGGTTGAGGATCCTAGTGCAATCTAGTTAGCCTAGTAGGCATTGAGGAGCCTATGTGAAAGAGGAGGGACTAAGACTGTAACCACGTGCGACGTGATACCTTTCTAAACTATAATAAAATCCAGAGAGCCATATATTTGTGGATGTAGCCCAGGAGGGGGTGAGCCACGGTAACATTGTGTTATGCGACTGAATGAATGTGTCTTTGGTTCTGATTAGTTGATAAATGTTGAATGAATGAAGTAATTAAGTAGATCTGTTATTTTACATACATGCATAGAATGAATATTGCAACTATAGGGTAAATGGATTAAGTAAAGGGTATGACGCACAAGCACAGATCTCACTCAATCCCAAGTTGCAAGCACTTGAATATTGTAGCCACCCATAGAGCTATCTCGAGTGAGACTGTGCAGTGCACTCTGTGTACTGTGTTTCCTTCTGGGTTACCAATAGGGTTGATAGTCTTTAAGGGATTTTGTTGAGAAGCTTCTTAGTTATGAACCTGGGTCAATTTGTAATGTTCAATGAGAATAAGAATCAAAATCCCTGAAGACAAATAAGAGTAGATATATAAAATGGAAAGAATCCAACAAATGGTTTTGTTGTTGGTTGATTGGAAGGAAATGGGATTGAACATATCAAATTTGCAGAAGATGTGTCAAAAGCATATAGGATTAGATGATAAGAAGGAAAAAGAATGCAAACCTAAAAGGGGATGTTGAAATTGTGGAATCCAACCAAGGCAGAGATAGAAATTTGTTTGAAGACAAAGGAGCTAGAGTTTGCGCAGAGAGATAATAGAAACCCGAAGCTAACACCGTGCAAATATCTGGACAAGTACGTATTCACCGACTTGCATGAAGTATTTTTCTGTGAGTTCCCAAACATATTGCAGGAGTTGATAAAAATATTGAAAGACAACCATCCTATGAATTGGATTAGACAGCTAGAATGGAATCCTGAAGAGACCGCGCAACTACAACGAGTTGATAATAAGTTTACGTGCGTAGTAGATTTCTGGTTAGACAACATTGTTGCCAGATTTATCACAAATTTTGTAGTAGATACAACAAAGTTGTACAACATAGATGAATAAGAATTCTCGAAGGGACCTCGAGGTAGGTATATCATATCATTATATACTTCCATTAATATATTTCTATATAACAAAGGTGTAATGACAATGGAGTCAGACAACTAAACTTCCCTACATGCATGGGGGAAGGGGGGAAGCACTGACAGGAAAAGGAGAAATGGAAGGAGAAGGGGACAAAGGAAAGAAGGAGGAAGCCTTGAACCCAATTATGATGGATGATGACCAGATCAATTGGGTCCTGGAGACAACTGGAAGGGTGTGTAGTGGAGTACCATACCAATACAAGGTGAACACCAAGAAGAGAGTCGTAGCCACGAGGGAAGGCTTGGAAAATGATGAAGAGGAGGTAGAGGATCTCCGGGATGTGGAGTAGATTGATGAAATCTTGTGCACGACATTTGAGAGGAAGACAAGAGGTCCAAAAAAAGAAGTAGAAGGAAACAATCCTATCCATATCCGTGTCATTGCGGAACCCACAAACCCATGTGTGACTAATACACCAAGAATAACACCACTGTTTAGACAACCGAATTTCAGGAGAAGGAAGATAGCATGAAGTACATCTACACAAGGAAAAACAATCGGGGGAAGCAGTTCAGGAAGAAGTAGTCAAGTATATACACCGCGAGGAGGTAATAGCTCAATATTTAAGATGGTAGGACATTCTTTAACCATCAAGTTACCAGAATTCAAAGGTGAAGCGTCAGAGGACCCGAAGAAGCACATGTTTATCTATGAAAAGGTTTGGGAAGCAAAACAAATCACAAACAAGGACACTAAACTTTCATAGTTAGACATCACATTAAGAGATCGCGCACTGGATTAGTATACGAGTTTAGCTGCAAACAGTCCGCCAGGGACAACCAAAACGATTGGAGATATTAATTATAAATGAGTTGATAAATGAGTTCCAATAGAAACCGCAAATGCAAGAGAATGTCCACTTCCACCAGTGACCTGTATGTATTGTAGTGCATCAATCATGACACGAAAGAATGCCCGTCACTATTAGGAAAGATCCAGGAGAAGAGAAATCAGAACAATCAAAATTTTCAGTGGATTTCAACAGAAGCGAGGTATGAAGGGAAAAACATCAACATAGTTACACGACGCAGAGCTAAAAAAGGAAATGATGTCGTACGGAAAGAACCAACACAACACCAATGGGTGAAGAAGAATGTCAAATCAAGGAAGCAATTTGACGTGCATAATGAAAAGGAGATATTCAAGCAAGTCAGACAAGAATTTCTGAAGCCATACATTGTGTCGACATCAACCATGCAGTATGGTAAGGAAGTAGGCGAGTATGAGATGCCTTCATCGTGGGATCACACCAAAGAAACACAACCCATGGAACAAGTAAGTACGATTAAATGATTTTTTCAATCATGTGTAAAACTACTAAATGATCCACCCTTTGTTAAAGTATTACAAAACATGCTAGAAAGATGTAGCATAGAAGCAGAAGAAAAGTTAGAGCAGAAAACAATCAATCACCTACATACAAGGAGGAGAACAAGTAGGGAGTTCAAGATGAATGCCAACATTGGAGATTTCAACATGGGAGATATAATATTGGATTTAGGATCTGAAGTCAATGTATTACCTAAGATGACATGGCAATGTATGGGAGAACCTGCATTAGGATATTCACATGTTCAGCTGAAACTCACAAACCAACATAGAGTTCTACCAATTGGAATACTAAAAGAAGTGACAGTGGACCTAGATGGAGTGCAGACTAAACTCGATTTCAAAGTAATTGAGATAGTGGATGACACAACACCTTATCCATCATTGCTTGGCTTGGACTGAGCGTTTGAAAACCAGGCCATAATCAACTTAAAGACGCGGAAGATGACCTTCGTGTTAGGAGAATACAGAGTCATTGTGCCATCGGATCCATCAAAAGGGGAAAGGTTTGTAGAGCCTACTTTCTTGGACCTAGAGGAAATTAATCAGTTGTACAACACAACTGCACGAGATGAGGATTGTGTAAACCCAACTGCAGATGGGATACTCAGTTGGAGAAGTATCACCTCCTGTGCGTCAGACTCAGATACGGGCTTAAAGAATTGGAAACAGAGGTTACACGAGGTATCCACAAGGAGATGCGCACGAATAGACCGCGCAGTAAGATGGGTAGGTACAAAGATAAGGGACCTCCCAACTTCCATAGGGTGAACGACCTAGAAACATTCTTAACATGGTACAAAGATGAAGTGTTAGAAGATCAGAGGCTCTTATCCCTAGATATAGCACTGAAGGTGACACCCGCGAGATGGTGGGGTGCACAGAAAGAAACAATAAAGGATTG
>CBVK0100027931.1:0-11481 GCA_900067695.1 Picea abies | reverse complement strand
ATCTCACGTCTAAATTGTACTTTTTTTACAAAATGGCACCTTCTGCCCAATATACAAAACGACAACAAGTTCCCTAACATAAAAAAAAAACCATATGGTGGCCTAGATACAAAATGGTGGTAATTGGTCAATCATTGACCACTTCCACCCTATCCACCCTCATAAGCATCCTGGAAATATATATTTATTCTATTTCTTGAAAAATCTCCTCGAGTGGATTTGGGCCTGGACATGCTTCATCACTCCGGAGACTGCACAAAGAAAAAATATTGTTATAAGTTTTTTTCCACAATGAATTAAAAGACTTAAAAAATGACACTTTGTAATCTAACATAAGACTACTCACCACATATGGGGCTGACAGTCGTGAGGGTGTTACCCTCCTCCATGACCCTAATTTCTCAGGGATGCCACCCTGCATCAGTTACAGGAATCAAATCATCAAAATTATACAAATATGCATAAAATCAAATTCATGATACATAAAACATTATCATAAGCACATTATCTCACTGTGAATATCTCAAGCCTTGATGGAGAGTCACTAGCAGGTGGAGCACTCAGTTGTACAACCTTCTCCTAGGAAACCTCTATGGTGGTATCCATAGTGGATGGAGCTGATGGAAATGGTGGTGGGGATGGGTGGCATATGGGTGCATCCACTATGGATGGATGCGATGGAAGAGGTGGTGCAAATGGGTGACCTATGGGTGCATCCATTGAGAATGCACCGAATAAGAAGGATGTTAGGTGTGGGAGGAAATGGAACCCCAAAGACTGTACAAGTGATGGAAACTCCCTTGGCCTAGAGGAAGGTAACCCATGAGTAGAGGCCAGGTGCCCAGAGAGTGGAAAAGTACTATAACTAGTGAATATGTAAACAACCTACATACATATTAATAATATTGAAATTTATTAATACTTAATAGTAAAATTCAACAACATAAATACAAAAAATTTGATATTTAATTGATATTTAACTCTACACATGATACCTATGATGTAGGTGACTTGTCCATCCCAGATGGACATTCCTCGACATTGTCTAATCCCACAAGCTATAGAAACACAAGAACATTAAAAATTAGAGGATAACATAACAACAACAAAATGACCATGATGAATCTATCAAATGTGACACATACATGTGTATGTGGTTCACCAAATGAGCAGGCTTCCTCTACTACTACATCATTGGTGGAGACATGCATTGATGCATCCATGGGTGTAGAGGGTCTACTACACAGACGTAACAACTGCAAAACAACATAGAGATACAATGATATAAATACATGTAATATCATATAAATATATAATGATGAAGAACATTGTAACACCTTGTTTCCCTTAGTTTGTAATTATAACTATATTGGCCAAGGAACTATGGAAAACTCCAAGGTGTGAATGTTTGATTTAATGGAACTTTGTGTAAAAGGTCGATGAATATAAATTTTATTATTTTAATAGAAAATTGATACATGTTGCATGACTATTGGAAAGGGGATGTGCTAAGAAGAGACCACGAATGCTATGAAAAGGTGGTGTGGGGGACTAGGAATGGTTGCGTTAACCTCCACCGAACCAATACATTTTTGGATTTAATTTCTTAGGATCAGAACAACCCTCTAACCCAGGAATGAATTACAGTCAGGCTGGTAGCTGGGAAGACCTCCTCAATATTTAATGAGGAGATGGGGCAGACCGCCCATCTGTAAGGCTTCCAGACTTAACCACAGACTAGGAATCGAGTCACACACAGTCTTGTTGAGGAAGGAAATAAAGGAAGCATGGTGGGGGGAGGAAGACCTATGAAGAGTGAAGAGACAAGAATTGAAGATATCGGGTCTAAGGAAGGACTGAAAGAGGAAAGTGAGTTATCATCGCAGGGAAATAGAGACTGAGTCGGGAGAAGGAGAGTAACCTTCATCCCTATCTATTTCTGTACTGGGAGAAGCAGACTAACCTTCATTCCTAACTTCCATTGAGCTAGAATAAAGAGATTGAATCTCAACGCATCGTGGTCTAATCTTGGGGGTGGCTAGTGGCAAAGCCATTAGGAGTGATTGAGCCTATGGTTGGGTGGAAACAAGCACCCCTTTCATCAATCTCATCATGCCTTATGGTTCTGATAAGTGTTTTCATGCCTTGTGACTTTGAATTGGATATAATGAATGCATGCGTATGTTTATGTGTTTATAAATGGTTTCTGTATTGAAATGGTTAAGTTATGAGTATGCGTTTATTCCCTTGAAAACTTAGGCTTCTGCTTGATTGTCCATATGCACCAATTTAATTATTGGAAGGCATTTCCCCAGGGAATTTTAGCACATTTCTAGATTCAGAGGAGACCTCTTGGCTTTGCTACCGTTTCAGTAACTTCATGAGTTTACCTTTCCCTGTTTCATAGCTTGAATTTCTACGAGTTAGGGAGGCAATCCCTTCAAACCAGTAGTCTAAGAGACTTTGAATTTGCACCTAAGTCCTTCACCAAAAACCTGACTAAGAGTAGGGTTAATAGTCCAAGAGCCATCTGAAGGTCCATGTGACCTAGGTATAGGAACCCTATGCTAAAGGAGTTAGCTCGTGAAGGTTTCGGAACCTCAGGAGCAAAAAATCTCGAAGATGTCAAATTTCATGATAGTCAAGTTACCCGAACTACCGGAGTAACAAGAACTGTAGATGACTTATGACTCTGACAACAAAGATGGATGTGAGTAGTTTAATGGGAGGAGAAGCCATCCCAGTCATCAAATCGACTCAAATACCACTAGATTTAACGAAGTAAACACAAGAATCTTGATTAAATTGATGGTTGGGAGTCATTGCAGAGCGCGAAGGTGAAAATTAGTGGAAGTGCTAGTTTGTGGCCTGCAATTCACCAACGTCATTGATCTCGTCGGGTTGGAAGATTAGCGACCAGGATTAGGTCGGGTTGGAAGATTAGCGACCAGGATTAGACTAGAGTCAGGCGAACACTTCCCAGATTTTCAAGGTTGGACCCCGCAATCACTGTGAACCGTCGATCTATGAACAGAGATCGATGGTGGAGAATCATTGTGGAGCATGAAGGTGAAATTAGCGGATGCACTAGTTCATGACCTGCAATTTACCAACGTCATTGATCTCATCGGGTAGGAATATCAACGACTTCATTTAAACCAAGTTGGGTGAGTACTTTTCAGATTGTAGAGGTTGGGCTCTCTAATAAGGAGTGCACATGTTGGGGCCCCGCAATAACAATGAACCATCAATCAGCGAACGCATTGGTATTGGTTGAATCATGAGCATCAGACCTAGAAAAGTTTCTAGGTCGATAGTCACGAGTTTCTTTGGAAATTTGTGGAGTAACGGAGTCCTTATGTACAGTCAATCAGAGATAAAGGAAACGTGTCAGCAAATCGTCGAATTCAGGTGTAATCGCTCCAGGAGAGAGAGAAAGTGGAGAGTCTGAACCTCCCGAAGCCTAAAGAACTGAAGTGATTTGTAGTCGTCGATCTGTGTAAGACACACGTCAACCTCGGGTGAAATCACTCTGGGAGAAAAGGGGATATGTTGAACAAGAACTCCCGAAGGCCAAAGAGTTGGAGTTCATCTGAGTAGATCCATCAGCTGAGGACAGGTGTGAGTAGATCTTCCATTTTGAGAGATATCTACTTCAGAGGTGAAAGGCGTTGGATTATTCGATACTTCTGAAGACTGAATAGCCGAAGTGATTTGTAGTCGTCGATTCGTGGGAGATATGCATCGATAAATCGTTAAATTCAAGTGAAAGAATTTCGGGAGAAAGTGAGTGTGGAGAGGCATAAATTCCCAAGTGTTGAAGCTTGGAAGTAAACTAGGACCGTTGATCTGGAAGAACATGTGGCACATGATCTTTGACTCTAGAAGAAAACGATTGTGCCAAAGTGAATCAAGATCATCGAACTCCCCAAGGACACGTGACGTTGGATGTTGCACTTCGGAGGATTAGTAATTTGGAGGTGTTGCGAGGAGGTGTTTCAAATTTGATATTGAGGGTGAGTAGGCACCATTGATACCTTCACTCCAGTTCAAAACTTCGCCACTTTAGAGTTCAAAGGGAAGTAGTGTGTGATGAATCAAAAACTCTCGAAGCCCAAAGTTTTGAAGCATCAGAATAGGTGCCTGTGGCCTTGGCGTTCGGTCATAACCCATGGTCATGTGAAATGGTCTCTGAAGAAGGAAGGGCTAGGCCTCAATTTCCAAATTAGAGACCATGGATAGAGGATTTGATTATCAAAGGAGAACAAAAATTTTACTCCCCGTCGTGGGTATGTTACAAATTGGTATCAGAGCATGGTTACAACACTTGGCCTTCTTGGGCTCATGGACGAGTCGCTTAAAAACCATATTTAGAATACTTTTAAGAGTGACACCCTATCTTACCTCTTTCTTAAAGAGTCTGGTTAAAATTTTATTGAGTAAAAGAATGAAACTTTCCACTGTGTGTGTATATTTAAGGAATTTGAACTGTGTATTGTTCATAAACTAATAGATTGTTAGCTAACAATAAGTGTTTTTTCATCACTCGATCAATCAGTAAATCACGGGAAAACTTCAATTCTAAAATATGGTGACATGTTATGAAGTGGGGGATGGCTCCCACAATAGAGACGAAGAATCTAACGAAACGAGGGTGGTGGAAACCCCTCCGGATCTGGCTGAAACCGTAAGGAGCCTCAGGGCCAAATTACAGAGTTGCAAGGTCGACAACGAGAGATTGATAAAGGAGAAAGAAAAACAAATAGAAATTAATGCAGTCTTGCTACATAGCTTATCCTAAATACAAAGGCAGTTGCGGAATGAACCTGCAACCAACCATGTGGACCGACAACATGTGAAGAGAAGTCAAAGTCCAACTGAGATCTGAAAACATGGCCCCATAAGTGACCACACTAGGAGAAGTACCTCAAAGAAGGCCCAACCTAGAGGCTAGGGACACTCATCATGAGAGTCCTCTAGAAAGGAAGCTGGCAACTCCGAGGGATCTTCTAGTAGTAAAACTACCTCACATTCTCAAGGGAAAGGAAAGAAGCGCAAGCATTCCAAAATTCGTGATCCTGAAGATTTCAAGAAGGCCAAACCACCCTCTTTCGATGGAGAGATTAATAAAGGGGAAGAAGCTGAAGCTTGGTTGCTTGGGTTAAAGAAGTACTTCAGAGTCCATGACTACTCTAAAAACTTGAAGCCTCAAATAATCATCTTCAACCTGTATGGAAAGGCCTCCATTTGGTGGGAAGACCTTAGGAATGTGAAAGGAGTCCATGAGAAGGACTTGTCATGGAAACAATTCGAGAGATAATTCAAGAAGCATTATCTATCAGAGAAATATATGGATGGGAAGACTAAGGACTTCTATGAACTCAGGCTGGGGCAGCTCACCATAAATGAATATGTCAATAAATTCCTTGAGATACTGAGGTATGTACCTTACATAAAGGATGAAAAGGTAAAAATGCAGTGATTTATTAGTGGGTTACTCCATACCTACTAGGATAGGATTGAGTTTGACGAACCAAAGACCTTAGAAGAGACCATTCGGAAGGCAAGGTATTGTTATGAACAGTTCGGGAATAAGGCAGGACCTCATAAGGACTGGAAGAAGAAGAGTAGTTCAGGATTCAAGAAGAAGGGGTTTAAATCCTCAAGATTTAAGAACTATGGGAAGGGTTATAGGATGAACCATCCTATTAGAAGTGTGTATCAGAAAAATTTCCCCTCTCAGAGTGGAAATAAACCTTTTGAGGAAGTCACAGGAAAGACTGATAACCCAAAGAAAGAACCCTTAAAATGTTGGGGTTGTGGAGAAGATCATTGGCTGAGGGATTGTCCACACAGGGAACAGAGCAGTAGGGGAGTCTACAATATCCAAGAAGCTACCACCATCAATGATGTGGCTGGCTAGGAGCATGCCATGAATTTATGCAGCCTTGGAAAATAATCAAGTCGACCACCAAGCTTCAGTGGTGTAGATGGAAGGTATGATCGCCAACCATATAGTTTCTATTTTAATTGACCCTGGTTCTAATTTGAGTTATGTGACCCCTCGGACTATTGATAAGTGTAAACTACAACCAGTCAAATATGTTAAGTCATGGTTGGTACAACTAGCCACTGGGACCAAAACAAAAGTAGCAGAGGCCATACCAATTTTCCAATTCATCATGGATGGATTTACCACCCGAGCGACCCTTAACATGATTCCCCTGGGATCTTATGACTTTTTGATTGGTATGGACTGGTTGGCTACTTATAAAACTAAGTTGGACTATTACCATAAAACTTTAGAATGTGTAAATGAAGAAGGGAGAAAGATAACCCTCCAAGGGATTCAGAAGCATGTCTCAGTGAGACAAATATCAACCTTTCAAATGAAAAAGTATTGTAGAAAGGGGTGTCCTTTATATGCAATACAGGTGTTGTAATTTGTTGAGGATGATAAACCAGACCTAGAGAACCACCCCATATTAAGAGAATATAAAGACGTGTTTCCAAAAGAGGTACCAGGTCTACCTCCGAGAAGAGACATTGACTTCTCGATACAACTTGCACCAGGAACAGTGCTAGCATCTAGAATGCCCTATAGGATGAGTACGCCAGAACTAGTTGAGCTCAAACTATGGCTAAAGGAGATGATGGAAAAAGGCTACATCCAACCCAATGTATTTCTGTGGGGAGCACCCGTCTTGTTTGTGAAAAATAAATATGGCACACTTCGAATGTGCATAGATTATAGACAACTCAATAAGACAACCATGAAGAACAAGTACCCCTTACCAAGAATCAATGACTTGTTCAACCAATTGGGAGGTGATTCCATTTTCTCAAAGATTGAATTAAGGTTTGGATATCATCAAGTCCGAATTAAGGATGAAGAAATCCACAAAACAACCTTTAGGACAAGGTATGGTCACTATGAATTTGTGGTGGTGCCATTTGGGTTAACCAATGCCCTCGCTACTTTTATGTGCTTGATTAATAATGTACTCAACAAATTTCTGGACAAATTTGTATTGGTTTTCATTGATGATATCCTAATATAATCCAAGAACAGAGAGGAGCATGAAGAACATCTTAGACTCGTACTTCAAGCACTAAGAGAGCATCATCTCTACGCTAAGTTTAGCAAGTACGACTTTTTTCCAGGAGCAAGTCCATTACTGAGGCCATGTTATTTCTAAATAAGGGGTGGGAGTAGACCCTGACAAGATAATATTTATTATGGAATGGCCTACCCCAAAGGATGTATCTGATATCATATCCTTCATGGGATTAGAAGGATACTATAGAAGGTTCATAAAAGGGTTTTCCAAGATTGGTTGTCCAATCACTACCCTTCAGAAAAAGGGGGTTAAATTCACTTGGACATCAAAATGTGAAGAAATATTTCAGGCACTGAAATACCTCCTGACCCATGCACCCGTGTTGAATATTGTAGACCCTAATAATGTTTTCCTCATGTCTATAGATGCCTGCAAGGAAGGACTCGGAGGAGTCCTTATGCAAGAGGGATGTGTAATTTTATACGCATCCAGGAAATTGAATGAACATGAAATCAACAACGTAACCCATGACCTAGAGTTGGCTTCCATAGTACATGCTTTAAAAATGTGGAGGCATTACCTCCTGGGTAGGATATTTGTGCTTATAATAGACCATTGTGGGTTGAGGCACCTATTTGATCAACCAAAACTCAATGACATGCAAGCTAGGTGGATGGTTCTCCTTAGTGAGTTTGATTTCAAAATTAAACACATCAAAGGAAAGGAAAATAGGGTGGTCGATGCCCTTAGCAGAAGTATAAAAATGATTCACTTGGCAGAAGTAAGCACCTGTGAAACGGATGTCAGGGAAAGAGTCAGGAATGCACAAGAAACAGATGCATTCTTCAAGACCGTAACCTCATACCTAAGACAAGAGCCTATAGGGATAAAGTATGAAGGCTATTGAATGCTTGATGAAGGCATGCTAACCTACAAAAACAAATTGTATATTCCAAACTGTGATGAATGGAAAAGGTTCATAATGGATGAACTGCACAAGAGACCATATACTAGTCACCCAGGATATCAGAAAATGATCACGACCACTAGGAAACAATTCTATTGGCCTGGATTGAAGAAAGACGTAGTTGATTATCTATCTAAGTGCCTAGAATGCCAGCAAGTTAAGGTATAACAATGATACCCAATAGGGTTTTTACAACCCTTACCCATCCCTGAATGGAAATGGGAAACCATCTCCATGGATTTCATCACCGGATTACCAAAATTGACCAAGGAAGATGATGCCATCATGGTCATGGTGGACAAACTGAGTAAGTCTGCTCGCTTCGTTCCTGTCAAGTCAACTTGCAAGGCAATAGATATTGCCAACATATTCATAAAGGAGATATTCATACTATATGGCATGCCTAGGGAAATTGTATTTGACAGAGACACCAAATTTACTTCAAGCTTTTGGAAATCATTAATGGCTAGTTTTGAGACTAAATTGTTGTTCAGCACAACCTATCACCCTCAAACTGATGGAAAAACAGAAAGAGTAAACCAAATATTAGAAGACATGCTAAGGATGCATGTAATGCATTAGCCTAAAAAGTGGGAAGACTACCTACCATTGGTAGAGTTTGCCTACAACAACGGTTATCAAGAATCCATGAATCTGAGCCTGTTTGAAGCCCTTTGCGATAGACAGTGAAAAATTCCAATCATCTGAAGAAATCCATTGGACAAAATTACCATCGAAACCGACATGCTGAAATAAATGGAACAACAAGTGATTCAGATAAAGAAAAATCTAAAGATTTTTCAGGATAGAGAGAAAAATTACGTCGACAAAAAGAGAACTCCCAGAGAATTCAAGACAGGAGACCATGTCTATCTCAGAGTTAGGCCCAGGAAGAGTTCCCTGAGAATGGAATATTGTGCCAAGTTGGCACCTCGGTATTGTGGACCCTTTGAAATCTTATATAGGGTGGGACCTGTAGCCTATAGGCTAGCACTCCCTCCCACAGTAAAGGCATGTAATTGTTTCCATGTTTCATTATTGAAGAAGTATGTACATGATTTTAATCATATAATTGATTGGTCTATGATCCAGGTGGATTTGGAGGGAGAATTCCTGCTAGAACGCCAATGCATACTAGACAGGAAGGAAACCTGTTGTGAGTGGGAAATCCCTCTACAGACTAGCACTTAGGGTTTTATCATGCATGCAGAAAAGACCTAAAGATTCCTACTTTCTACCATCATCCCAAACCTAATCTCCATTATTCTTAAGCAAATACGTAGTTAAGAAGATCAAGTGATCATACCTTATTTTGGGCATTTGATATCGATCCTTCTTCACACTTGGTCACTCTTTGACTGTATCTCTCCTCCTAAGGCTGACCTGCATTCACACAAAACAAACAAAGAACTCCACATGCATTTGATCTACAGATTAATGTTTTAGAGATTTAATCAATATGTACACAATAAACCATGAAAACCTCATATGGTGGGACATGAAAAGTACTTCTTTATTATTAACTTCAATAAATCAACTTACAATGATGAAGTCGGCCACTGCTCCATGAACCTGGTCCTGGGCTCCTCTTCAACTGTCCTCCGACTTATTTTCTCTATACTTCTCTTTGCACAAAAATGGTTAAAGGTTGGGACAAAGGGAATGTGCAATCAGGTATAGTTTCTTTACTATGATTCTCCTCTTCCAAATGGGACCCCTAACCTTTCTTTTATAGGCTAGAAGAAGCTAGGTATTTGGTCAAACTTTCAGCCATGCATGGCCGAAAGGTTTAGTTAACTTACCCAAAGTTGTGTGTTCCGTCAGCAACTTTCCTTTTTTTGTTCTTTTGTAGGTACATGCGGGTTTTCTTGGGTCAACTAGCATGTACACGCCTGCAATAAAGTATCAGGGTGCATGGGCCTTTATAAAAGAGGTTTTTAAGAAGAGTTGTTCATCAGTGTTTTGGAAAAAAAGGAATATGAGATGGCCTGGTGCCAGGTAAGCATGTCTAGTGCAAATTAGGGTTATAACAGATGCCCCCTAATGTGTGAGGTTTAAAGAGCATCTGATGGCCGAAATACATTAACAATCTTCACTGGTGTGTCGAACAAGTGAGCCTAGGAACCAAAAATCAGGAGGTTTCGTCTGCAAAAATAATAATTGTCTCACCAAGGCGGGCATACCCATGCTCGGGATAAAATAAAATCATGGCTACCAATCAAATACACTGTAGATCCATGTCATATAACTATATAAAGTGTAGCCGCAAGCAATACACAGTGGAGCTACATCTCGAAATCAAAAAGATATACATGTAGAGTATCCATATTCTTAGAAGCTAATAAGGCCTGATGGCTAGAGATGAGGTCTTCAGAGCTCAAGAAACAACCTCAAAATCTTCAAAACTCGAGTAGGAGTGTAATATGAGTGTACGACTTCACTACCCAGAGGTTTTCGATGGCTCGTCAATCATGGACTAGAGAATCTTGATGATCAGACTGAAGGCTTCATTGATCTCAAACAAAGACTTGATTGGATGTTCAGGATGGCCGAGTATGAGGGAAAGAGACAAACTACAGAGGGGACAACTCAGTCTTGGTAAAAACTTCCCTTGGACAATAGCACGACAAATGATGAGACTCAGGCAACATGGCATTAACATAAGTTTACGAGGTAGGAGGCAACACAAACTCTCCATATGTTTGGAAGAATAACCAAATGGAGGAGGACACAGCTCTATGTAGCAAGAATAGCTTCCTAAGGTCATATTGAATCCCAGAGTTTGATGAACAAAGGACAAATTTTCTGTATCCAAGGGCGACTCATTATGATGCCAATAAAGAAAATAATTTTCCCTTCCTATTTTTGGGGTATATTTGATTTCTTTGTCTTTTTTCAATAATTTTGGAAAAAGAATAAAAGAATGTTACGTTACAAAGGAGGAACGAGGGTTGCAAACATACAAGTTTAGGGTGCAGGGACAAGACTGATGTTCAAAGTAAGGACACTCAGGAAAAATCCTCCAGGGGCCAAAGGTGTCAAGACACAGAGGCAAAGTGCTACAAGGCTTGTGTATAAGGCATGCTTTAGATGGTTCAGTTGAGAGAAACATGGAGCCAACATTAGGCCAAAGACGTGGGTATGCAAATGCGATTAATACAACACACAATGGTAACGTATTTCGATGTGAGTTTAACGAGCCCAGAGAAGGTAAGCTCGGTGGTTTTTCATATTTAGAGAGTCTGAAACAACGTAAAAGGAGACTCCACTGGGGTACCTTTTTTGAAGGTAGTCTAGTCGGTTCAAAAAAGGGGTAAACAAGCACCGAAAAGACGTCTATTCAAAACCATTTTAATGAGTGCGATAAAGACAAGATCACTTGGCCATTTTTTCATTTTTAAGGAGTCTAAAAAAATCTTAACTATGGACTCTATCAGGAATGTTCTTCTGGAC
>CBVK0100027928.1:0-10838 GCA_900067695.1 Picea abies | reverse complement strand
TGATTTCCTCCTTTTGAAAAATATGTATATATGTATATTTATAATTGCTTGACTGAACTACAATTTCTAAGTGAATGTTGCTTGTGCTAAATTATTATAATTGAGGGATTTTGCGATCATTTTAAATGATTTACCATCTTTTATGAAATGAATGGTCTTGTGGATTGGATTGGACACATAAAATAATTACTTTAGGTGTGATAATTATTGTCATTAGTACATGTTAGAGTCCTGTATGTGCTAGCTACACATGCATGCCTTGCACATGTACACTAGTATGTATAAGTGTTTTAAATTGATGATGTTGTTTATTTGTAGTGGATGTATGAATCATGTGTCATTACCATTGTATTGTAAATTACTTTAACTTCGTGATGAAGTTTCTTGAAGGGCGGGTGTATGTAACAACCCAATTTGATTATTCATTTATCATAGTTGTTAATTTAAGTTTAATTAATTATTAAAATAAATTCCATGAGTCTTTATTTTATTTTATTGTTAAAAAGGTAGGTGAGTAATTAATGGGGTGATAAGGTTGTTGGGAAAATTAATGAGGGGATAAGGCAGTTGGGAATGGGATAAGGAGGGGGAATAGGACTTGGAGAGGGGGTCTTTGGTTTTGGAAAAATTTGGGGGAAAGAGGAAGGTGGATGAAATTTTGAAAAAGAGAAGGAAATTGGAAGAACAATTTGTTTTGGGAACTCTCACATGGGCACTGTTGTTGCTAGGAACTTTGGGCTCGAGGGCCAGGAAACCGCAAGGATTTCTAGAGCTAGGGAGCTAGAGAGGTTGTTCCTAGTTGGTTGGGAGGTTAATATTCAGTTGGTCAGTTTGAGCAAGAACAAGAACAAGTGAACCTGGGGCTACATCAACCAACTTGCAGGTCAAGGTAGGTATTTTACTAATTGGTTTGTTATTATTATGTTGTTGTTATAATGTTGTCTAATTTATCGTGTTGTCTATTTACTATCTATTTACCAATTTATTTCTTGCATGAAAGAAAAATTCTAAACTAAGTTACGGCCATTTCAATAGGAGTTTAGGATAAATTTATTTATTTTGAGGCCCTGAATTTAAGGTCTTACAGAAATACACCACCGAGTATAGATGAACAAGGACAGAGTCATGGGGCATTATGATTCCACAAGAGAGGGGGCCAAAAGGGGGGTTTTGAAGGGATTCCACATGCTTATAATCCCATGCTATTTTCCTAAATCATTTAGTCATTTACCATATAATCATGCTTTGACTTATTAAAAACCATTGCATGTAAGAGGTTGGGTCATAGAACCATCTCACCTAGTTAAGAGAGCATGGGATGAGTACACTCATGATGATAATTGTATCATTCAATACATGTAAGAGGATGGGTGAGGGAGTCAACTCACCTATTTATTGAAGCATAGGCCAAATGTATAATCATTTTGGGGAATTGTGAGAGTCAAACATGCATGAGAGAAAAGAGAAGGAAAAAAATTCAAGTAGGAAAGGGGAGTTGATTTTTGGGACAACAAGAATAGGGGAAAAATAGAGTTTTGGTGCTAAAGAAAGGAGAAACCGTACTGTGTGTGAAAAAAACAATGAGAGAGTTGTGATTTATGCTAAGAACTAGGTTATCATGCCCATTATGATATTTTTGTGAGAAATTTACCCAAGAGCCTGCATAAAGGCTGTTGTGAGGACTCCATTTACAATTGGATTTATTGGAGCCTCTAGTCAAGAGATTCCTAGCCAATCTATTTTGGAGCTTTGGAGGAGATGGAGATTTTCTAAGGGACTGTGGTGTAGAGAAGGAAATATCATCCCTTGGGTTGTGCAGATTAATGGGGAAGAGAGTTGAGCAGTTGGAATTGTTGTAGGAGTCACATCACTATGAATTTACTGGGTATTGAGCTATTAGAGTGGACATTATCCAACCATAGGAGCTTATTCATCCTTGTGGATACATAGCCCCAGCTTGGGGTGACCTATTGTTGAGAGAACTTGAGCATCAATGTCTATGGTTGGGTGGAATGTCGGTCGTCTACGATCGTTTGTGAAAATATTTATAAAGATAAGTGTTATGGTTGTTGTTCTTATTTACTATGTTATTGCAGTGCTTGAATGTTGTGTTTATTTCTTGTTTTATATGTTTGAATGTTGCTATGTGTGTTAAAACAACCTCCATTTACGATTTCAAAATTATTGATAGTTGCATGAGTCATTTTTGTCATGTTGCATGTATGCATTCATATTAAAATGAATGTTGTTATGTGTGTTTAAATACTATGCATTCATGATTTTAAAATTATTGATAGTTGCATGAGTCATTTTTGTCATGATGTGTGTATGCATTCATATTAAAATGGTATCAAAGTGATGTTATGTCAATTTGGTTTAGTGATGTAGCCCAACATGGGATTTGGGTACATCACAAAAACACATCTAGGAGACAAATTCAAACAATGAACACTATTATGCTAGCCCTCTTTGCATATTCCAACAATTACGAAAAACAAAATCACCCAAAAAAAATGTGAGATTAGCCCAAATTTTCATGTGTTTGGAATATATTTTGAAAACTCCCCAAAATTCAACAAACACTGAACATTATTATGCTAACCCTCTTCGCATATTTCAATAGTGTTAACAAACAAAATCACAAAAAAAATTTGAATAGCCCCAAAAACACTTCTCTTCCCGCCTTTAAAATATAATTTGAAAACTCTCCAAAATTCAACAGTTTGAGTTAAATTCACTACAACTAAAGTTGTTGGCTAGATTTTTCAATGTGCAGATAAAAAACATTTCAAGTTTTCATAAAAAGGGATTTACAATGTATAGAGGTTTGGAGAACGAAGTTCAACCCACATATAGAATAACATCAAAACTCCCAATATTCCCTTCTAATTAGCTTCTAAATATCTAACTTATCATATATCATCATCACAATAATGAAACAAGAGTGATGAATACTCAATACTTGCATTAGATCATTAGGGAACTTAGTTACAAGGTAAAGCAGGGGTGTTACATACCCCACTAAGGTATCGTCCCTCATTGGTTATTTCATAGTGCATTTGGTCATTTTATGCAATTAACCAAATACAATTATTGTCCAAATTTAATGAAAGAAATACCCAGAAGTTACTCCACACAAAGGAAGTGAAGGGCATCATCATTTAAGAATCATTGTAAGTAACATTCCAAACATCAAAAAAGGTGTAATAATGGCTTAACCATCAAGATTTTGAATCCATCAGGATCGATTCCCATGTATCATTTTCCCTACACATGTCAGGGAAACATTACCATCATAGAATATGATAGTATTTCCTTAATTGTAATTTAAGTTGTATAATTTTCAATTCCGCCTAGTAGCCCCACCTCACCCATACTTTCGTAAAGTATGTTGGACATTTAAAAAAAAACGTTTTATTTTCAAAGATTCCTTAGTCAGTTTTGCAATGTATTCATTGATTCTAATAATAAACAATGAGTGCGTCGCTGCCTTTTTCACATAAAACGCAACCCCTCCATGACCAACTATAATTTATGTTGCATGTATCATCCTCGACTCTCTTTTCCACCAACAATATCTAACTAGGATAATGAATTAACTTCGCCAATCAACTAGCCTTTCGATATTGGGAAAAGAAAAAAAAAATATATATATATATATATATATATATATATATATATTATATATATATATATATATATATATATAATTATTATTATTATTATTATTTGCTTTATTGACTTTATCTAGCCCAATACTCTATAATTTATGCTATACACTGAATAAATAAACATCCAAGTATACAAAGTCAAATATCCTTCACTCAAAATATGTGGGATGCTTAGAAAATGCTAAATTATTTGGAAGATGTGATTTGAGGACCAAATTCTTGATACATTAGGTGTTCACATTTGATAGGATGGAGAGACATTTTTATTTTAAATGGCTCTATCTTTTGAAACATTATATAAAGTGTTCTCTTGTCATAGTTGATATATTATGCCTTTGGAACAACCACAAAAGTCACTGCCCTCTAACTCATTATGAAAGAGAAAGATGGATCAAAACTTTAAAAGCTTTTTTTGACACATTATCTACCAAAAGGTTACTGATGAAGATTTAATATATTCGTTGTCACAAAACTTGTGTCACAGGATCACAGAGATCGAGAGATGGAATTTTGTGGGAAGGTAGTTATGGTTCAAGTCGTTGCTAAAATTGATGCAAATATATATAAATGAAGATATTTATAAAATATATATAAATAAATTATAATTAATGAGTTATATAAATCAATTAAATTTAATCTTATATATGATAAATATTGCTATGTAAATTTAATTATTGTGAATATTTTATTGGAATAGTTTATTATAGTAGATTTTTTTTTTTTTTTTTTTTTAATATCTCTGTTATTTAGTGTTTTATTTATTGTTACAATATAGTATTATTGAAATAAATTTAGAAAGCAATAAAATAAACACCACATTATCCACACAATGAACATAAGATGTATTATGTGAAACTTAATATGCAAAAACTTAGTCAAAAGGTGAGGACTATGTTTTGTTTTTTTTTCTTTCATGTATGAAATGCAAATATAAAGAAATATGAACTCACTATGGATTTGTCATAGAAACTGTGGCCTACATGGCTGCTACAATTTCTTATAGTTACTCTGTTTTGCTCACAACATCCTACTCCTTTGCTCTGTTCAACTATGGAACTATATACAACAAGAATGGAACCGTCCCTTCCTTTCTTAGTGACCCAATATCTAACATGTCTTGATAGTAATATAGGGTTCGGGTTTTTTCATGCCTAAAATCTTGATTAGGGTTAGGGTTTAGGACTCTCTAGAATCTTCTTGAAAGTCCACACATAATCAACTCCACAAGTGTGAGTAATGGGTGTTGATGTGGTATCCACTCAATCCCATGGTGGTCAAAAGCATAGGTTAACTTGCAGGGGGCATAACTTCCACATACAAACTATGATTATGATGTTCTATGTGTCAATGTGAAACTCTTAATGTGTAGATAATGCAAAAGAGATAGGGACTTCATTTGATAAGTTTTAACCATAAGAATAGTTATTTAATTCCCTAAATGGGCTCTAGAAGCTTCAAACCCCCAAATCACCAAAAAGGATTGCCCCTAAAATGGGTCCCAAAATTCCATAGCTCCAATTCTTCACTCATAAAGTACCTAAATAGATGAAAAATTATATCATGATCCAATTTGGATTATACCTCCCCTTTATAAGAGGATTTGGTCTCCAAAAGATTTTACTAAAGGAGGTGATGAAAATTTTCCTCTACCTTCTTCTTAGAGTACAATTTGGCCTTCCCTAGAAGTTGTGCTTTCAACCCAACCTACCAGAGTTCATGCTACCACTGTCTAGTTGTTGAAGACTTCTTTTGTAGAACTATATCCTCTGTTGATTTTCCTGTACTTCTGGTGTTATGTCCTCTATGGTAGGAAATATTTGCTTATCGTTTTCTTGGTCTAACATGGAAGGCTCATGCCTCATAGAGTTTCGGATTTTTAAAATTCACTACTGAGTAAATGTGCATATATGGAAGTAGACTGAATTTGTAGGAATTAACAAATACTTCAACACTTCAAAAGGACCATACTGCAGAGCCTTGAACTTCTTACCAAGACCTTGTAGCCTTTCTTTGTTTAGATGCAACTTGACTCGATCTTCTACCTTGGATGTCTTCTCAATTTTGTGTTGTTCATGTTGGGCCTTGTACTTTTCTTCTGACTTCCTCAATCTCTCTTATACTTGCAAGTGGATTTACCTAATCTTCAATTAGATCTTTTAGCCTTTAATTCCCCTCCCATGTTGTCTTCCCTTGCTCCTCCTTACTATAGTTATACAACATCTAAAGGCGAAGGTGAAAACTATCCAAAGAAAGTTTGAAAAGGGCACTTATTGGTGGAAGTGTGGACTGCTTTATTATTAGAGTGTTGAATATAAATCAAATTTTCATCCCAAGTCCTTGGATGTTTTTTATTTTAACCCCTCTAAATGTGAACCAATTTCCTATTCACTACTTCTAGCTAACCTTATATATGTTTATGGAAACATGTAGGTCTCTTCAACTTGGTATCCATCTTCGCCCAAACTGTGGTCCAAAAGGAATTGAGAAATTTGGTATATTTGTCTAAGATGGCGCTCCTTGGTATCCCAAAGTGCATCCATACCCTTTCAAAGAGAATGATTGTTGTATATTGTCCCTTGCTGGTGTGTTTAAAAGGCACACAAATGAACATCTTACTAAACCTATCCACTACCACAAATGGATTTTCATGTCCCTTCCTAGCTCTTGGAAAAAAAACCCATAAAATCCATGGAGATGCTCTCCCATGGTCTAGTAGGTAAAGGTAAGGGATGGTGTAAACCTTGCTTCCTAATACTGGTTTGGTATAATGAAGTATGCATTCTTTGATGAATTGATCTTTATATTCTTTCATTTTGGGACAATATAGATACCTCTATAAGTTGGCCACTAGTTTGCCAACACCAAAATTCCCTACAATTTTGGAGGTGTGAGCCTCTCTAATAAGTTGCAATATTTCTCATTTAGGAACATAAAACTTATCTGACTTATGCACTGTTGGGATCCTCCCTAGGGGTGTAATGGGGTTTCTATGGGAACATTAGAGTAATAATAGTGGAGGTTATTCAATGTAAGGTGGATTAGGTCCATTATGTTTGTTATTATTAAATAAGGCCCACTTTGATAGGTACTATTGAGAAAATCTAATGTGACCTCATTGAAAAGGTCCACTAGGTAGTTACGAGGTTGTTATGATTAACGTTTCCTTGTTGTCTATAAATAAGGATGGAGTTCTCCTTATGAGTGTGTGGAGTTTATTATATTTGGAACTTAGCTCATTGAGAGGTCACCTAACCTTACAAAGCAAGCGAATAGGAGATTCATTTCTAGAAGGATCATTGTAAGGTGTTGCCTTATGTATTTTGATATAATCAAGTAAAGGGGATTCTCTATATTATCTTATGCATCTTGTATGTGATTTCATATTCATATGTAAGGTACATAACAAGTGGTCTCAAAGCTCTTTCTTGGGCCAAAAAAAGAAGAATTTTTCTCTATTTTACAAGTTTTCCAAGGAAAAATGAGGGTCATGACATTCAAATAAATTCTTGTAGTTTTATGAGCACAATCTCAAAAAACAAGCTAAATATATGAGTTCATCTAAGAAAATACGCAAGTTAAAAAAAAATCATCCAAATTGGTGTTCATGAAGTGAAGATATTATTGATTTAAAATCAATTATTTCAGGGTTGTTCCATGAAAACCTTATAGACGTCAAAGAAAATGTCTTTTAATAGGGTGCTCATATTGCCACTATACTAATTCCATTCGAAAGAGGATTGTTGGGGCTTTGATTTGGTATATTATATTATATACTTCCAATCAATATCGAGTCCAATACAACCTTTACAAATTTCTTCCCTCAATACCCTGGCTCTCATACTTATAGTGGCTTATGAAATTTTACAAGGATATATTTGCCCCACTCATTGAGGAATATCTAGTCATGATATACATATATCATATGACAAATGCAAATTATGTGGAAGAAACCCCTCTTATAAGTTTTCTTGAAGAGGCTATGGATTATGAAGAGAATATCAAACAATGGTTACTCACAGTAGAATAATTTCAACCCCCCAAAGCAATGTGTATAGTGCAACTCCATATGGAACATAGAGTATAAAAACTACAAGAATCCTATGAAACAATCCAAAAATTGGAAATTTAGAGACATTTTGAAGAGGAGTATATGTGGAGTATACAAGGAAGATATATGGGTTTCGTGATTTAGAGGAGACTTATGAGGAATCATCTAGGGATAGTTGTCATTTCTAGGATGAATAGAAATGAAAACTACTTTCACCTTCTATTTGATTACTCTAGCCCACCTTATGTAGAAAGCATCGTTGAGAGTAATTAGGAGCCAATTATGACTACCAATAATCAACTTGTCTATTCTCCAATAGTCATATGCTTTTCCAGATCCACATCTGAAGTTTTGCAGTTATGTGGACATTTTTTTGGATATTGGTGGATCTATATTTGGATACGTATCGATATCATGTATCTTTAATGGGGATTCAACATCAGGACTTCTATATATGGATGATCCCCTTGGATTACATTAATATTGTAGTTAGTACTTACACATGGGACACTAGCTACTTCAATACTGTGATCAACACTTGCACATGGGACTTATGTTTATGGTGGGTCTTCTTAGGCTACTTCAACATGGTGGATAGAACTTGTACATGGGACCTTAGTTCTCTAGCTTAATTCAACATTGTGGTCAACACCCATCCATGGGACCTTGGTTTATGGTTGTACCTCCTCATAACAAGTGTTGAGGGAAATTCTTTTCTAAGGGAGGTGAAGTGTTAGGATCCTGCCTAGGGGTGTAATGGGGTTCCAAAGGGAGCATTAGAGTAATAATAGTGGAATCCATTTAATGTAAGGTGGAATAAGTCTACTATGTTTTTTATTATCAAATAAGGGCCGCTATGGTAGTTAGTATTGAATAAATGTAATTTGGCCTCATTAAAAAAGGTCCACTAAGTAGTTAGGAGGTTGTTATGATTAGGGTTCTCTTGTTATCTATAAATAAGGATGGATCCCTCTTTATGAGATGCATGGAATATATTGTATTTGGAGCTTAGCTCATTAATAGGTCACTCAACCTTAAGAGGCAAGTGAATAGGACTAGATTCCTTTTATAAATGGATTATTGTAAGGTGTTTCCCTACCTTAAGGGTATTTTGATATAATCAAGTAAAGAGGATTCTCTATCTTAATTTTGTGTATCTTGTATGTGATTTCATATTCAAATATAAGGTTCATAACATAGAGAAAACCATCATGGAGATGGTAGTTATCCTTGCTATCACCTTCTTCTTCATGAACTTGACCTTGTAGCTATTAGAATATCTCATTAAGGTCATCATATTCTATGTATTTGTTGGAGTGGGTAGGTTTGGAGAACAACGCAACAAGTGAGGCAGAACAATGCACCACATTTGGAGGAAAAGTAGCGCGCGTGGCAGGATTTGCAGAAATCCGGCGTAAAAGTGGACAAACCTAGCCTAGTTAGGGTTAGGGTTTTGGGATGTATTGTAAGGGTTTCTAACCCATTTTTGTAATATAAATAAGGGGTATGAGGTATATTAGGAGATCATCATAGGATCATAATCATGATAGAATGATCTAAGATTGAATTGTTCGTGCGGCAATTCTGTTGTGGAGAACCTTTTTGGATTTTTTGGGATTGGAAGTCTGTTATGAGAGTTGTAGAGCTAGGATGAGGTCGAAGTAGCTAAGGTTCAGGTCACAAGCTGTGGATATTGGTGCAATCCTGGTCCGCCTCACTACTCACTACTTTGTTGTAATACATGCAACACCCTTTTTTGATGAATAAGAATAAAGAAGCATAAGATATTTGTGGACATAGCCCCAGGGGGGGTGAACCATGGTAAAACCATGTGTGTAATGTGTCTTGATGTATTATTATTTCTGCAGTATCTTTGAATGGTTAGATATATGAATAGATGATTTACTTAAAGCGCACACTAGATTAAATATGCAAATGAATGAATGGGTCTTATGAATAGTAGAATAGAAAGCATGATTAAGTAGAAATCATAAGTAAGTAAGAAAGAGCATCCACCAATCCCTTCCATGAATGCAGACATCTGCATCCTGCAGTCCTCCATAAACCATCTTGGGTGAGATTGCGTTGTGCACTCTGTGTGTTGTGTAGCCTTCTAGGTTACCAGAAGGGCCAATGGTGATAAGGGTTTTGTTGGAGAACTAATGTAGAATGTGGGTCAGCTCATAAGTCCAACAAATGGTTCTATTGCTGACTAGAACTCAGAAGGAGAGACAAAAAGGGGTTTGGTGAAGAATATGCAGTGTTAAAAAGGGATGTTCAGGCCATGGAATCCCACAAAGCAATAGATTGAAAGATGGTTAGAGAAAAAACAATTGGAGTTCGTGCAAAAATACAATAAGGGTTCTAGGTATACACCACGCCACTACCTGCAAAGGTATGTGTTTACTGATTTGCATGAAGCATATATTTTTGTTTCTTTCCATAGTTATTACAGGAATGGTTGTTAAGGTTGAAGGATACCCATCTGACTAATCGAATTAGGCCGGTAGTGTGGACTGCAGAAAATATCGCACGGTTGGAAAAAGTTAATAATAAATTCACGTGTACAATAGATTTCTGGTTAGACAACATTATTGCAGGGTTTATCACTGAGTTTGAAGCAGATACAATGAATTCATACACTGCTGTAGAGAAATATTTCTTGAAGGAACCTAGAGGAAGGTATATTAGGTATCTTTATATGTCGATCAAGATCTTATTACATGATAAAGGCGTGATGACCATGGAATAAGACATATAGATCATTATGTGTGCATGGGGGAGTTGGGGGAAGCACTAAGGAAGATATGAGAAATGGAGAAGGTTATGAAGAGTAGCCTGAAGGAGAAAGCAATGGAACCCATTGATCCGAAAAGATATTTTAAAGACTATTTTTAATTTTTTAAAGAATGAGTTCATTAACCATTTAGGAATTTGAAGAAAGAGGAAGAATTAAATATTTAACATAGAAGCCATAAGAAGATATACAGATCTGTAAATGAACACAAATAATCAACAAACCATAACAAAAAAATTGTTAACGGAGTTCGGCAATATTGCCTACGTCTCCAGGCCTTTGTCTCAGTGGGTGAGGCTTTCTTATTTCTCTTCAATGCTTC
>CBVK0100027917.1:0-19902 GCA_900067695.1 Picea abies | reverse complement strand
TGCACACAGGACGATCTTGGGAAAACTGTCTGCCAGAACTTCCATGCCTTACATTTAAGTTGTGAGGCGAGGTTTCAACCACCTCCTCCTACCTTTATTTACCTCTAGCAGTTATCAGGATCGAGGTCGAGTTGAATTAGCAACTGGAGAATGGGGCGATGCCTCCTGCAGTTAAACCCTGCACTTCAACCCTTTAACTAACTCTTTCTATCACCCCAAGTGACCACAGGTTGTGACCCTATGCCTATATTCAAAAGCGCTTTTTGCATTTCGCATTTCGGCAATTCCAGATGCAGTGGAGGAGTGACCCCTGTCTTTCAAAGTCCCGGTAGCCAAAATGCCGAAATGGCTAATCATTTCATGTTTCAGGGTTTCCCGATGCAATGGATGGGAGACCCTGTGTCTTTTGAAGTCTCGGTAGCCAAAATGCCGAAATGGCTAATCATTTCTCATTTTGGGGTTTCCCAATGCAATGGATGAGATACCTCATGTCTTTTGAAGTTCCAATAGCCAAAATGTCGAATGGCTAATCATTTCGTGTTTCGGGGTTTTTCGATGCAGTGGAAGAGAGACCCCCTATCTCTTGAAGTCCCGGTAGCCGAAATCGCAATCGAGCCTGATCAGGCCCATGTATCCTAACTGGATCGGATGACCATGATCATTTCGTGACTGTGGCCATAAGATATGAGCCCATGTGCTAAACCCCATGCAAATCCATGACTCAAGCTTACCCGATGACCATCGATCTACTCCATCTATGGATCATCGTTGTTGAAAACAAATGCTCGCTCACTTGATTTTAAGCCCAAAATGGACTTCATCTGTGTGTTGCACTTGACACTCATGACTTCGGCCTTTGAATAAAACGCATTTGATTGGTTTTTAAAACCCATTTCTATGCATTTAAACCAAGGGCCTGAAATTGGAGAGAAACACCCTCCTCACAAGAATTGATGCTAACAAATACCATGCCTTCCTGAATAATCAAGGAGGTCAAAGTAATGAGTATTGTGAGATCTGCAGAAGTCATGGGAATTCTCTTATGCATTGTCCAATTTTACAAAATTAAATTCCTACGTCGAATATCATGTATTGTGTGTTCCATGGTTCACCTTCACACAACACTAATCAGTGCAAAGCTCTTTATTCCCTCGCAGATATATTAGACTGATCTGCATTCAAGATCAATGAAGGACCTCAAGGACCTAGAAGGGGTCATGTAGGTGGAGGAGTATATCGGGGAGGATGAACTGGTGGAAGAGGACCAGTTTGTTGCTACAATTGTGATGAGTAGGGACACTTGGTGAGAGATTTTCCACTTCCAAAAATACCTTGGTGTGAGCATTGCAAGAATAAAACCCATGCTACATAAGACTGTCTAGACGATATTGTGAAATGGGAAGACTGTGCCAGGCAAAGAGGTTCCAACCTAATAAATTTTGAACCGATAACTGTAGTTGACATAGAAGGGACTAATATTAATATCATCACTACATGAGGTGCAAAACCTGGTGCAGATGCAAAAAATCCCCATCAACTAAAAATTCAAAAGGCCATCCTAGAAAACACCAAGTATGATCCTACACAGAAAAATGAATTCTTTAAAATTGTAGTTGATATGTTTAAACATATGAAGAGTTCTCCAACACCCGCAATTGCAAACTTAAGCTTTAATCCAAATCTAAAGAAGCTAAAGGTTGCCAGAGAGTCATATGCTCAGGTGGATCCCTCAGGAAAATCACAAAAGGTTGTTGATCTATGGCTACAAATATTTTATGATATATTGGATGATGAACAAATTACTAGAAAGTTGCAGAATACAGTCAAGTTGGATTTGGGAGCTGAAGGAAACCCATAGGATCTTATCACCGCTAATCTTCCAAAAACGAATGCAGGTAGAATCCAAAGAAGGAAAAGGAGATCTGGAAAGGAGTTCAGGTTGAATTCTCACATTGATGGCTATGAGATTAGGGATGTTATGTTATATTTGGGCTTTGACATCAACATACCTCCAAAGAAGATTTTGGAAGCAATGGGAAATCTCTATCTCGTATATTACCCTATTCAATTGTGGATGATGAGTCAATATTGCATCTACCCTGTGGGGAGGCTGTAAAATGTTGAAGTAGACTTGGCTGGAATCCAAATAGTAGTTGATTTCGAGGTGATTGAGATAATGGGGGATAAGGATCCTTATCCAAATTTGTTAGGTATTGATTATTCCCAGGAAAACTATTTTGTAATCGATCTTAAGAAGGAAATTATGACCTTTGAATCTAACAACATGAAGGTTACTCAACCACTAGATCCTTATCAAGGTCCAACATAAACTGAACCAATTGATGATAATATGGAGGAAGACGTCATAGATCATTTGTATTCTCTTACTGCAAGAAAATGAGCAGATTACATTAATCCCACTACAGATGGATTTGTAAGTTGGTGAAGCATTTAGTCGATGGATGAAGATTCATAAGTAGATTTTGAAAATTGGCAACAAGGAAGGTATGAATATTTCTCTAGGGATTGTGGATTGGAATGAAAATCAAGGAATTCCCAACATACGATGGTACCTTCGATATACACATTTTTCTCATTGACATAGAGGATAAGGTTGTGGTAGAACAAATAATCTCAACACTTTATCTAGCCTTGAAGTCTTCTTCCGCCAGGTGGTGGGTTGTTCACAAAGGAACTCTCTCTTTTGGGGATGAAGTCAATCTTTCCATACACCATCGTTTACCCTCTAATTCAAGTACAACAACTAGGTCAATACCAAAAGTAGAATATTTAGATGTTATCCTTGGAGATATATTAGGGTCATTCTAACCCAGTTGCGCACATTGAGAATTGTCTAAAAGCATGGAAATTTGCGCAACTTCCCCCTATCTTTGGACACATCAATTATTCCACTCTTTGGGGACAATTACCAGGGCTTGGTACATGCACAAGGAGATAAGAAGACAATTATCATGTTGGAAAACACTTCAGAATCAATTCTGCCATGACTTCTCATTTTCTGGTAAGACTCCTGAAATCACCATTATACTCTAGCAAATCAAAAATATGTTTTTTAGTACTTAATTCAAGCCTAAATATCCACTTATAGTCTGCTCTGAGAATGAAAACTTTATAAAGTATAGCTTGTATCCATACCCTATAAAAATACCCATGGCTTGTAGTAAATTTGCTAAGTACCCAGGAGATCTTGAGGAGTTGGAAGAGCTCCAAAATTTAACCTTTCAAGAATATACAGGATCAAGAGAAGTCAAGGATACTATATCAGGTGACATCTGTAGCTCATATAATCAACCTATAAAGTTATAGAAAGTTAATATCATGAGTCAAGAGCATCCTAATATGGCATCTATAGGAGATTATTGGGATGAGAAAAACTGACGGAGATCCAAGCTCTATTGCAAGAATATGAAGATTTGTTTCCTAAGAGTTTTTCAGAGCTGAAGGGAATTAAGGAAGATTTTGGAGAAATTAAGATTGACTTAAAACCTAAGGAAAAACCATTCAAACACAGACCATACTATCTGAATATACTATTTAAAGAGAAGGTTAAGAATGATATCGAAAAAATGCTAGCAGTCCGGTTGATTTTCCCTGTGGATGAGGCCAAATGGATTAGTCCCATTGTGATACAAAGTAAGAAGGGTACCAATGATATCATAATTTGTGTTGACTACAAAATTTTAAACTCATATTATGTACATGATCCGTTTATGACTCCTTTTAGTGAAAAAGTACTAGATCAGGTGGTTGGAAAGGAAGCGTACTCCTTTACAAATGTATTCTCAGGTTATCACCGGGTTAGAATCATGGAACAAGACAAAAGAAAGACTACCTTTACAACTAAGTGGGGCTCTTATTCTTATAATGTTATAACTTTTAGGATGAATAATGCCCCATCTCTCTTCTATGGAATAGTTATGGTTGATTTCTATGACTTTATTCACAAGTTCCTTGAAGTATACATGGAAAATTGGACCATGTACAGTCTATTGGAGGAGCCCATAGGTTTACTCTGGTTGATGTTCGATCACTGTAGGAAGCTACAAATATCTCTCAACTTGAAGAAGTGTATCATTTGTGTACCTTTTGGAAGTATTTTGGGACATATCGTATGCAAGGAATGAGTTTTGGTTGATCCTACAAAGGCTGTTGTGATACTGAATATGCCTCCTCCTCCAACTTCCAAGTAGTTGCAGTCAACATTGGGTCACACTAGGTATTATCGTAGATTTATCAAAAATTACGTGAGCATAACTTCCCCTTTGGAAAAGTTGTTGAAGAAATATGAAGCCTTTAGTTGGAAGCCAGAGTGTGATCAAGCCTTTGATACCCTCAAAGAAAATTTGAGTATTTCCCCTATTCTCATATATCTGAATTGGAATGTGGAATTCCATGTACACACCGATGCTCCTGGTATTGCTTTGGGTGTCATCCTTGTGCAACCTGGTGAATGAAATCTGGATCATCCCATCTACTTTGCTAGCATGAATCTTTCTCAGGTTGAGTGCAACTACACTACCACTGAAAGGGAAGGTTTGGAAATGGTTTATGATTTGCAAAAATTTAGACACAATTTGTTAGGTGGTCATTTTAAATTCCTTACTAATCATTCATCTCTGAAATATCTAGTTAATAATATTGTATTAGAAGGCAAAGTATGTAGATGGTTGTTGTTGTTTCAAGATTTTTCCTTTTAATTCATTATAAAGCCAGGTAAATTAAATGTCTGCCTCGATCATCTATCTCAGTTGGAATCATGAGAGAGTGACATAGTTGTAGATGATCATATCCCAGATGCATATCTTTTTAATATTGAGGCTATCCCTGATTACCTTTTGGATATTGCATTGTTTCTCACTATTGGTGCTACGCCTAATGGATATTCTGCAACTCATAAGAGGCACTTGGTGGTCTATGCTTCAGACTATCAGTTGATCACAAAACAATTATATAATTTGGGATTGGACAACATCCTTCGATGATGTGTACTTGATCATGAGAAATCAAATATATTGTTGGAATGCCAGAATGGAGTTGCGGGATGACATGTTGGAGGGAAAGTGATTTCCCAAATGGTATTACAAGAAGGATTGTGGTGGTCGATTGTCTTCAAAGATGAAAAATATTATGTCGAGGCATGTGATGTTTGTCAGAGGGTTGGTAAACCATCGTGCAGAGATGAGTTTCCATTACATCTTGTTTGGGATATTCAATCCTTTGAGAAATGGGTAGTTGACTTCATGGGACCAATCAATCCACCAACCAAGCACTTGAATGCATGGTACATCATCACTGCTACCGATTATCTCACCCATTGGGATGAAGAAAAACCGATCTGATATTTCTCTACACATACAATGACCAAGTTTATTTTTTAGATCATCACTCGATTTGGCTTCCCTCATATTTTGACTAGTGATTAGCGTGCACATTTCATCAGTGAGACTGTAGACACTCTCACCCGCAAGTTTCTAATTCAA
Source organism: Picea abies (assembly GCA_900067695.1). NCBI lineage: Eukaryota > Viridiplantae > Streptophyta > Pinopsida > Pinales > Pinaceae > Picea > Picea abies. Next base: position 14,401 of record CBVK0100027917.1, on the reverse strand, counting down.
CATCACAAAAGAAACCCATATCATCCACAAGAAAATGGTACAGTCAAATCCATTAACAATATTCTAGAGAGAAGGTTAACCAAGGTATGTTGCACAAATAGAGACGACTGGGATGAAATGGCTCCAATAGTATTATGGGATTACTAGAATACTACCAAGAAATTGCATAAGTATACTCTATTCCAACTGGTTTATGGGAAAGAAGAAGTTGTCCCTGCTGATTTTATCGCTCCAAGCTTATATTTTGCATAAGTAACTCATATGACAGATGATGAATCAGTTGTGAAACGGGTCACAAAGTTGTTGGAATTGGATGAAGCTTGATTTTTGGCATATTTTCATCATACTGTGGAAAAGGCTAGGAAGAAATATTGGTATGACAAGGATATTAAGACTAAGTATTTTGCATAAGGTGATCAAGTTTTGTTGTATGATAGTAAGTATCAAAAACATCTAGGGAAACTGCAAATGCATTGTCTTCGACCCTTCATCATTGCGGAAATTTGAGACTTTGGAGTTTTCAAATTTGCACAACTAAATGGTATTCTCCATATGGAATGGGTGAATGGCGCATGCCTGAAGCCCTACATTTCTTCTCAATAAGATAAGTTTCACAACACTCTTGTCACAAGGAGTGAACAATGTAGGTAGGTTTTTCAATTATTTTTTTGTTTCCCCTTTTCTTCAATAAAGTGGTGATGTGTCCAACTGTCACTTGTCCTAGAGTCTAGTTGTCATTGCCAGTTTGTCCATCCCAAATCATATTTTTTTGGTCAAGAAGTTCTACATCAAATATTTTGATAGTTAGTAGCTTCCAAGTTTGAAATATGTGTCATGTCTTTGTCACTTTGTTTGTTAAATGCCATTGGTACCATTTTAGTCATGGTCCCATCATTGACACTATGAGTAATTTTCACCATTGTCAGTCTGAGTAATTTTCACCATTGTGAGTCTGATTCATTTAAATCCAAACAACTATCAGTAAATTTTTTATTAATTGTTGGTACGATAATTAATTTTCCATTTAGTTGGATGTCCCACTATAGTGTTGTTGATTGTGCCATTTATTTCTAAAATCCTTGAATAGATATTGTCATGATTAATAGCCATGTCTTTTATTAATGGCGCTTTAATATACATGGTTCCCATATTTATGGCATGTCCATGTGTGTCATGTTTTAACTTCCCCATTCTTATAAACTTGTGCTTGTCTTCCACTTAATTCATTACCCTCTACTTTGTTGTTTGAATTTTTCACTCTAGAGCCCCTAGAGAATTTTATGATCTTGCACCGACACCTCTATCCACTATTTTTATTTTTTTACCAAGACAATTTTGTCGGTATGGTTTTCACTTTCGACTGGGGATTCCTTCCAAAGGTCATTATTCCATCGAAATTCATTGATCCACGGTTTGAAGTTCTAACTGATCTTCACAGAAAATTCAAGAAAACTCAATTGCTTGACATCGACTTCACAAATGATTCATAGTATCCTTAGATATATATTCACACATTCATGGATTATTCAGCCCTACAGACCAGAGAGTTGTAGTCGCAGTGGAAACTTTCCTTTCTACCCCTCTGGGACACTACTCTAATGAACTTGTGTGACCTATTAGTGTTTGGCATTGTCGGCAAAGTCACACGGTGCAAAACATTTTGCATTATCTGAGTGAGCAATCATGCCTTATGGTTGGATAAGGCCTATCCCATCCATGCGGACGACATTCATAAGCATACTGATTTATCCATGGAGGGACACGATGTAATGCAAGGCTTCCAGGGCTCAGGCAAGCATGGCTGCAAGAATGGAGAGATCAATCTCTATAGAAAGTATGGAACCAGGCAAGGACGTCATGGAGCTCACATTGATCCAATCAATGACTAGGTCCGATGTGCCTACTGTTTAATCATTGGCTAGGTCCTGAAAAACTATTCCTGGGGTGAATGTACACTTGATGCAATATTAGTGGTTGAGTTCTACAAAATAGGAGCACCACTCAAATAGTGTAAGTACCCGCTTACAAAAAAGTTGCAATCCTTCCCCAATGTGCATGAGAGGGAAACTTACTTCATATACCACTATCTATTGGTCACTTTTGCAATGTGGATATGGAAGGCACCAGCAGAGCGCACGGTGTCATATGAACCCAACACTAGGATTTCCAAGCACTTTGACCCTTAGCACATTTGCACCAATAGTGCCCATGCAACAGAACACGACATTGCCTTTTTGCAGTGGCACAATGACCTCATCAAAGCTACACAGATTCCAAGGATTCGAAAACCATTGTTAAATTGGCATGCTCACAACATTTGTTTTGGCATGAATCATGATAGTACCTTTGTCTGGCCTCGAGGTGTTACTCCAAAACTATTTCACATGCCCCCTTGTCATTTTATCTAGGCAAGGCCATTTTGGACAAGTCACTGCATGCTTAGGAGTCACAAGAGAAAATAATAAATTAGGTGTCTCATAAACCATGTCTACCATCTCATAATGGAAAACTCCTGCACAGATAGGTGGTGCAGGCCTAAGCACAAACCCGCCAAAGAGAGAGTGGACGCCTTCAAGATCGGAAGAAGAAGAGGAAAAATGTGAAGAGGAGACATCACCCAAGTCAATTCCTCTATCGTTCCCATCAATCCTAGATGATTCCAGAGCATCTAGTAAGAAGTTACGCAAAGCCATTGCTACTGATTTTCCCACTAAGAAACCACAAATCGTATCTTCATCCACATCCACCATTGATACCATCATCACCGGTGCCTTTCCCATTTCTTCCATTCCCCCTCAAACTCTCACTACTACCCCCATCCCATCCTCTTTCCCCATTATCACCATCCTATATGACCCCCCAGTCACAAACCAACCAATCCCATCGAAGAGGATCTCACTCATCAACCACCTAGTTTAGTCGCGACATCCCCATTCACCAGTCCATCATCCCTTTCCCAATACCATATTGGCACCACTAAACCAAATTCTAGCATCACCTTTGCTATGACCACAGGAACCACCATCCCCATTATGTCCCCCTTTCTGCAAGTTCTGTATGATCATTATCACTTGACACCTAGACTATAAATATACTCTCTTCAAGGGCTAATAAATTCATCGAAGTGCTAGAACAACTAATTCAATATCCTCCCAATGAATTCATGGATACCCAGGAGGACATTCATTCTAATCACAGTGCGAGCTCCATAAATGAATAGATTTCACCTATGTTGAAGGATCCACAATAATGCCGCGCAATATTGGAATTGTGCCTCGAGCACACAGATGTGATTGGAACACTTCCTCAAGAGGTTCAAAACATGTTTGCATGTAGTGTCCACACTACTTCTCCTAGTCCTGACGGTGATGGCACCCCTAGTATGTCTGAATGATCTCTCACCAATGACCAGCCACTTGCCTTAAGGTTTCCCATTGATCCATCTCTCACCAGTGGAGAGCTTGTGGATGTTGTTTAGGTGATATATTATTTGCATGTGTGTGGAGGGGTGCGTCATATTTGACAATTGCGTCCAATGATCCCTTTTTGGGGGGTTGTTTATGTTATTTTATCATTTTTTCTATTTTTAGTGGTTTTCAAAATTAATCCTGGATCAAGGGATTAGGGTTTTGGTAGTTGGAGAATACCTAAAATATTGTGGATATATTGTATTTTGAATGGTGAAATTAATATAATGAAGAGTTGAGAGGTGTGGCACAAAGGAATGTTGTTTTTCTCCTGGTTAAGGGTTTCCAACATAAATATTTGTGTACTATGTGTATGATCCATTGATTACTTTTGGTTTTTCTTAGAATCTGTATGCATTGCTTTAATTCATAGGTTTAAATCTTACATGTGGTATCAGAGAATTTTTTTTTCTTGAGGGGAATGCCTTTGTCGTTGAGGGTTTGGCTCAGTCTTGATAGATAAATTTTATCTTGGGTCTATGATAAACCTAAGTTCAATGGGAGCTTTATAGTGGTGATTCGTGTGTTTAATGATAATGACAAGCAATTCTAGAATCGATATTGATAATTTCAATGGTAAAAAATTTGAGTTATGAAAGCTCAGGATGGAGGACCTTCTTGTAGAAAAAGAACAATGGATCGTTGTGGATCTTGGTACATGACCTATCGGCACACAACCTACCAGTACACAAACTACAAGTACACAAACTACTAATACATAAAATACTAGTTCTAAATCTACTGGTATGTCGAGAGAAGATTGGGAGAAGCTAGATAGAAGAGAAAGCAGTACGATTCAACTTTGCCTGGCTAATTTGGTGTTATTGAATGTATTGGGAGAATATACAGCCAAGGAACCATGGAAAAAGTTAGGGAATCTGCATCAGTCAAAGTCGTTGGTAAATAAATTGTTTCTTCAAAAGAAGTTGTATCATCTTAGGATGGAATATGGAGATTCTGTGACAGAGAATCTAAATGCCTTCAATACTCTGGTAAGTCAACTTGGATTTGTTAATATTATGCTTGCAGAAGAAGATAAGTGTATTATTTTGTTATGTTCTTTACTAGACTCCTAGAATAATACGATTGTAGCAATTGGTAGTACCACTCAATTTTCATTAAAGTATGAGGATGTAATTTCATCCTTGTTATCAAAAGAGATGAGGTGGAAAAGCATGGATAGTCATAGAAAATGTGTTTTATTTGTAAGAGGTCATCCCAAAGATAGGGATACAAGTAAGTCTTCGTGGGGGATATAAATCTAAAGGTAGGTATAAATCCTCAGGAAAATATTTGAGGAAATGTTGGAAATGTGGAAAAATTGGGCATTATAAGAAAGATTGCAAGTCTAATAAACTTGACAAAACAAAGTGATCTAATGATGCCTCTTCAACAAAGGTGAAAACTTCCATAGAAGAAGGAGGTGATGTTTATCTAGCATCTAGAGGTACACATGAAGATAGTGATGTATGGTTGATCGAATCAAGTGCATCATTTCATATGACTCCTCATAGGGAGTGGTTCAGTGAATATGAAAAGTATGATGGTGGTGATGTCTTCCTAGGAGATGAATCGACAACCAAAATCATGGGATGTGGAAGGGTTAAGTTGTTATTGAAAGATGAAAGGATTAGAAATCTCCCTGGAGTTTTGCACATTCCAGATCTATCCAAGATCCTAATATCTATAAGGAAGTTGGATGATGCGGGTGTGGATACTTTATTGGGAAAGGTCACTTGCAATATCGTCAGAGGAGAAATGATGTTGAGTAGATTTCGATGTGGAGCTCTGTACAAGTTGTTGGGAAGCACTTATATTGGCGGGTGTAACAGTTTTTTTGTCCCTGAGTAGAGAAATAAAGAAGACAAGATCCATACTACCCCTGGAAAGAATACCATGTCATGGCATCAAAGACTGGAACATATTGGAGAAAAGGGCCTTTGAACACTACATGATAAAGGTATGGTTGAAGATATGTTTAATTGCGCCCTAAATTTTTATTTCTGTGAACATTACATATATGGTAAAAAAAATCGAGTAAGATTCATATTTGGTGCTACAAGAGCAAAGGGGATCTTAGAGTTGATACACATTGATGTGTTTGGACCTGTTCTTGTTCCATAACTAGGTAAATTTGTGTATTATGTTCCATTCATAAATGATTTCTCAAGGAACACATGGATTTATTTTCTTAGGAAGAAATATGAGGTATTTGATATATTTAAAGAGTTTAAGGCTCTTGTAGAAAATCATATAGAGAATAAAATAAATGCGTTGAGGAAAGATACTTGTTACACATCAAAATTCCTCACTTCTATAATGTCACATTATCATTGTTGTAAGTTTCTTAAGTGTCACACTTTTTTTGCAAGTGTCGTAAGTGTCGCATTCTTGTCACATAAGTTTCACATCGTGAACAACACCATGAAAACACTTGATACAACCCCTAAAACATGTAAGAAGAAGAAGCTCCATCATTTGACATTCGGAACAAAGTGTTTTATATGAGAATTGGTCATCTTGGAAACTTTTGGAAGAGCATCTCTCCCCTTCTCATATACAGGGAGCGCTAGTGCTCTTTGTCTATCTAGTAGGGAGCATTGTAGCACTATGTTTCCCATTGTAAGGGAGCGTTAAATTGGTTGAGAAATTATTGGAAGAAATCCCTTTTTCTTCTAAGGAAAACTATGAATGGATCGAGTTGGCTTGGTTCAAATCTAACCCTCGGGCTACATCTAAGGCAGATATCACAACTATTGGATCCATATCCTCAAATAATACCAAATATAACCAAGGTATTTGAGTCTCTCAAAGATTATAAATGGATGCATTTTCATGGTGAACATAGGAGGAAAATAATCATAAAAGAATTTTTATTTTGATCATGGATCTTTTGAGCAAGGGGTTGGACAAGGAGGACTTGGAGAGGTTATTGCAACATCATTTGAAGATTGTAAGTGTATTTTTAAATTTCTCATCAATATACTTGGCCTATTTCCTTCTAGTATGTGTTTACATGTACTTGTTTATGATTATTGTAATCTTCATAGATAGATCGATTTTTTCTAATCCATTAGAGTAGGAGATAGTTGTTTTTCTATTGTTATCCATTGCAGGTATTTTTCAGAACACGCAGATTGGATAAGCTTGGACAAACTTTGAAAGTGAGGTACATCATACTATTTGTCCTTCTATATTTTTCTATGGACATAATTTTTCTATAGGAATGGTGGTGTCCAAAGGTAGTTTTCTGTCTTGGTAGAGGAGTTTGTAGTCTAAGGGAAAATTTACATGTCCGTAAGGGAATTATCCTGTAACATAAATTGGAGACTCCACTCAAGGGAGGAACACCCATCTTCAAGCCCCAGAGGTTCCTCTCTACCTCTCAGATTCTTGCCACTACGACATCATTCTCTACTGCCACCTGTGCATCTCTGTGACACCCTAATGTCGGCATCCCTGCTGGGCATGACACACCTCTGTCTGCATGATGAAAACAAAATTTCTGTTATAGAATAATTCCATTGTAGATAGGTGAATTTTCCCTTGGAGTACAGGCCCCTCTACCAAGACATAAAACTACATTTGGACACTACCATTCCTATAGATTAATTATGTCCATCAAAAAAGAGAGAATGAGGGATAGTATGATGTACCTCACTTTCAAATTTTTTCCAAGCTTCTCCAATCCATAAGTTTCGAACAATACCTGCAGATAACAAGAGACAAACAACTATCTCCTACTCTAATGGATTAGACAAGATCGATCTATCTATGAATATTAAAACAAGCATAGACAAGTACATTTAAACATGTACTAGAAGGAAATACACCAAGTATATTTATGAGAACTTTAAAGATACACTTACAATATTTAGATGATGTTGTAGTAGCCTCTCCAAGTCTTCCTCGTCCAACCCCTTGCTTGAAAGATCCACGATCATAATAACAATGCTTTGTTGATTATTTTTTCTCCCTATTCACCATGAGAATTCTTCCATTTATAGGCTTTGAGAGGATGAACCACATTGGTTATATTTGGGAGGAACAAAATGAAAAGATTTATATCCCTCATTACATATAAAAAACAAAAAAATAGTGTTGCAAAGTTATGATATTTTGTACCTGATGCATCAAACTGGATTCCCTTGGGAAGTATCAAGTCCGCACTACCTCTGAAATCTATCCCAACATAAGGGAAGTCCTTAGTCACCACTAACTGCCTCATCCACTACCTGAAGAAGTCAGAAGTGAATCTGAAAGACGAGGGATGATTCCCCAACCTAGGGGAAAGGCTATCCCACCTCTACATATGAGGCTCGGTCACATGGCATGCTATCATTGCAACCTGTGGATGCATTTGGGGAATCCTCTCTAGGAAAAATGAGACCAAGAAAGAACCATCTCCGAACTATTTTTGCCTGCCAGTTCTGCATTTGGATATCTTCTCTTTAACATTCCTTAGGAACCCTACACTCCAGTTGAACAATCTTGGTTCCAAACACTGAATGGCGTAATAAATTTGGGACTTTGAAGAAATATGGGAACTAGTTCTCCCCACCAACTTGGTGATAGAGAATAGGACAGATCAAAGTGATAGATTCCTCACATATTTTATCATGATCCTTCCTCCCACCAACTGTGACCTTGGTATGTAGTATTCGACAACATATGACTCGGTTGGTCATAGAGTATCCTGGTGTCCAGAAAAATGTATGGGCGCACCTCTCCTCGAGAGCCTCATAAAAAAGTATACTTCTTCCATCTCAATCTCCAGCATATGTAGCCCTATTCGGAACACTTGCTTACCATCATCCCATAGACCAATCAAGTATTCAAGCAATAACACTTATTTTCTCATGCTATGGAGTTTGAAATACTTGAGCAGGCCGCAATTGTGTAAGGCCTCCCTCGCTTGAGGGTCTTGAAGAGAGGCGATGTCATAAAACTCGTGTTCACATTATTTCCACTAACCATGGCTAGCTATGGATGAAACTTGCAAAAACATCAATTAATCATCATTATATAAACCCTCAATGAAAGAAATTCCCTCTTTTTAGCTTAAAAATAAAAAACAAATTGAGTTATGAACCTAGCACTCTCTGAAAGAATAAAAAATAGCACTAGCGCTCCCTTAATGTGTACACCAGGGAATTGAAATCACGATCGACGCTTCCCTCGATGCCTTGAGCGAGCGTCGATCCAGTTCAACGCTCCAGGTCTTACCAAGGAGCCTAAAACACCTAAACCAAAGACTGCGATGCAATAAAAAGGCATAAAAAAGAATGAGGAGGAGGAAGAAACCAACCTGATCTGGGCGGTTTTGAAAATGGTTTCCCACAGCCCCTGCAATCAACACTCAAAAAACACTCCAAAAGAGGAAAAAATCCAAAGACAAGAGGAGAATAGTAAACAAATAGGTAAAAATGAATTTTTGACCTAGTTTGATATTTGATATGTTCAATTTGGTCATTTATCCTTATTATCGAGTCTATTTTTGGTTTTTTTATTATTTTTCGAGAATTACTAATGTCTTGTGCCTAGAAGAACTTGATTTTACAGGAATTCGAGCATATTTTTTTTATGACCTTGTAACACCAATGAGATTAGTCTATGTTCTTTCTCGTGCTCACAAATACATGAGAATGTAACGGAGTATTGTTTTATCACTTTTTTGGACTCATAAAGGTTATACGAAAAAGGAACCCCCTGGAGTCTTCGTTAAGCTCTTTTCAGACTCTCTAAACATGAAAAAACATGGAATTAGACTTAGAAACTAGTTAATACATTGGGACCTGCATACCTCAATGGCAGACCTCCTTGCTTCCAAAAGTAGGTTTACATCATTGACCTCTAATCGAATGATTCCATGAATGTTCGACCTCAGCTCATTTATTCACATTCGCTGGAATGTACTAGGGTACCTTGGGAGTCATTTTCATCATTGGTGATTTCCCTCGCACTTGTTTATGGTTTACCTCAATGACCGGTAATCAAGTGGTTTCTATCATGTTTGAAATCAAAAAATCTAATAACATGGCTAGATTCATACCACATTGGGATTGGGATGAATACCCTGGGTTGATTATTCATTCTAATATCTTTTTTTCCCAGGCTGCGAAGGAAGTCATTTGAGCATGTTGATGTTTATGTTGTCATATGGATCCATATTATATTGGTTTGTGTATATGTTTTATCATCTCATAGATCCAATGTGTATTTTTTGTGGCTATGATCATTTCATTTCATAGAAGTATGGATCCACATTGTACCTCTAGTGGCCATACCCTTAGTCAAATATCATCATGGATCCGCAGTGTATTTATTGGCGGCCACACTTTGAGTCATTTATAGTCTGAGCATAGGTATTCCTACCTTGGGAATGGAACACATATTAACATTATTTGATGGTTGTCTACAACTTATACCATATTCCTAGACTACATAACCTTGATTTGAAGAATATACAAAGTGTTTTGGCCATCAGCTTTCATTTTCTGACTTCACACTTTGGTGGGCAGTCTGTTACACATCAAAATTCCTCACTTCGATAATGTCACATTCACATTGTTGTAAGTGTTGTAAGTGTCACACTTTTGTTTCAAGTGTCATAAGTGTCGCATTCTCGTCATGTAAGTGTTGCATCGTGAACAACACCATGAAAACACTTGATACAACCCCTAAAACATGTTAGAAGAAGAAGCCATGTTATTTGACATTCGGAACAAAGTGTTTTTCTATGAGAATTGGTCATCCTAGAAACTTTTGGAAGATCAGTTCTCCCTTTCTCATATACAGGGAGTGCTAGTGCTCTTTTTCTATCTATAAGGGAGTGTTGTAGCACTATGTTTCCCATTGTAAGGGAGTGTTGAATTGGTTGATAAAATCTTGGAAGAAATCCCTTTTTCTTCTAAGGACAGCTATGAATGGATTGAGTTAGTTTGGCTCGAATCTAACCCTCAGGATGCATCTAAGGGAGATATCACAACTGTTGGATCCATATCCTCAACTAGTCCCAAATATAACCAAGGTGGTTGAGCCTCTCAAATCTTATAAATGGAGGCATTGTCATGGTGAACAGAGGAGGAAAATAATCATCAAAGCATTGTTATTCTGATCATGCATCTTTCGAGAAAGGGGTTGGACGAGGAGCACTTGGAGAGGTTGTTGCAACATAGTTGGTTGTATCTTGTTATACATTGTAGGTATTGTTCAGAACTTGCAGATTGGAGCAAGTTGGAAAAACTTAGAAGCTGAGGTACATCATACTATCCCTCTTGTTGGCGACAAAAGTCACTCCTGGATTGCAGTAGGAGAAGAGCCTGACGTCCATTAGTTTATGTCATGATTTAGTTTTAAATGGGGTGATAGGATGTGAGTGAAATCAGAACAGTATAGCTTTAACTTAGGAAACTGGGCTTGGTATGTAAAAAACAAGGGAGGTCTTGATCCAACTATCTGGGAAAAGTCATAGAAAGCCAACCTTTGAGCTAAGATATTTTCCATTTTGAGTTAGTGGAGTTGCCAATCAATCCTCAAATCATGGAGTTGCCAGGTGAAAGATTCACAGCCTCGAATATGTCTGGTCCTTGTTCACCATCAAAGGCCAGATCTTACATTGTTGTTACCCCATAAAGCTTCTTAGGCTGAGAAAGCAGCTGTTGAAACTTTCTCAAGAAAGATCCTCTGGGTCAATCTTTCAGGCGTACTAAAGTAGCCGCAACTGAAACAATGATGTGGAAACCTTGGAGTCACCACAATGGAGTCGTCAGGTGTACAGTAGCAATCTCAATAGTTCTGATATCTGATGCACCTTCAGAATCAGTTGATCATTGTTGTTCAATCCCAGGGAAAATCTTCAAGTCCGTCCCTGGAAATGGCACCATAAATGTTGGCGACAGAAGTCACTCCTGGATTATAGCAGGAGCAGAACCCGACGCCCATCAGTTTATGTCATGATTTAGTTTTAAATGGGGTGATCGGATGTGAGTGAACTCAGAACAGTATAGATTAAACTCAGAAAACCGGGCCTGGTATGTAAAAAACAAGGGAGGTCTTGATCCAACTTCTGTCAGTAATTTGAGTATAAGATGGATAGATGGAAGACTTAATGAGATGAGTAAGCAAGACTTCCCCGGGAGTTCATGATGCATTTCTTCCTCAAATCCCCGATTGACCAATCTGCGAAAGCACGGATGTGTGTTATGTGTCCTTCAGATGGACGATTGAGATCACTTTGTCATAAAAAGGGGGCTACCTCCATTCCCAGGCTCGCTTGACACAACCTGGTGCTAGGAAAGTGGGCTCAGTTTCAAAGGTACCTTCAACATTTCACATTTCAGCAATTTTAGTTTCAAAGGTACCTTTAATTCATCTTCAAGGGATGCTGTGAAGATGAAGGTGGGCGGCTCCAAGGCATAAAGGAAATTCCACTCCATGTATTTGCTGACAGGGTCATAGAATGACTGGCCAATTCCAGAAAATTGGAAACAGGAACCCTCCTCTGCTACATAGTTGTTCACGTGTGGTTGAATACCTATGATAAGCATAGGTGGGTGGAAAAATGACATAGGCTCACTGCTCTCAAGCGGTGGTTGCTCGCTGACTGGCTCTGGACAGAAAATATTCTGCTCCTATGGTTCTTTCTCCTCTTCTAGTTGGCTCTCCCCCGGGTCAGATTCATATTCATCATAAACAGGGATCATGGGATGGCTCTGCTTATTGTCATGTAAGTTAGTGTCTTCATAGTGATCAAATGTAGGATAAGCTTGTTGCTCATCATCACTATAATATTCATCAAAAAGGGGCTGACCTTCATTTCTATGTTCCTCCTCCAGAATAGTGATCTCATCAAAAATATCAATTTCACGGACAGTGGTATCTGCTACTTTGGTTCCTCATACATAATTTTTTTCTCTTTAATTCTAGGTAAAAATATATCGTGAGAAACCCCTTGAAGGAAAAGAGAAAAATCCTCCTCCACAACCATCTCTTTTTTAAAAATGGGGAGGTCTTCGTCATCGTAAACAGGGCTGCTAGGAACATCTGCTTCAACCTGATACCCAGGTGAGCCATCTACTATAGACCACATATGCTCTATAAACTCATACATTTCACAAGAGGCATGTTGATCTTTATGAACATCTAAAAGAACAGGTGGATCTGAAATAATGTCAGATGCTTCCATTCTAGGGCTAGCATAATTAATATCATTCAACACCTCTATATTTTCATAGCCAATGCTTTCCTCTACAGTAAAAGATTCATCACAAACATGGTCTACAGGGCTAGCAGAGGCTTCATGAAGCAAAGAAAACTCCTCACAATAGTTTTCATACAAACAATCAGTTGGATAGTAATCTTTACAAAATGAATTGAAAGTTGTATGAAAATCTGTCAAAGAATCGATACTTGCAGTGGGAAGAGATCGACACCAATCAAGAAAAGCTCCCTTTAATGAATACTTGAAGAGCTTAATTTGGACATCTTCATGCATGATATTAATTCAAGGAATAACCTCATGAAAGTCCATTAAATGCTCAGTTGGCACCTCTGAACTCTTTGCGTGAAATTGAGGGAGGAAATCTTCCCATTCATCTCTATCTGGCAGTGGATTAGGAAAACCAACTATTTGGGAAAAGTCATAGAAAGCCAACCTTTGAGCTAAGATATTTTCCATTTCGAGTTAGTGGAGTCACCAATCGATCCTCGAATCATGGAGTCGCCAGGTGAAAGATTCACAGCCTCGAATATGCCTGGTCCTTGTTCACCATCAAAGGCCAGATCTTACGTTTTTGTTACCCCAAGAAGCTTCTCAGGCTGAGAAAGTAGTTGTTGAAAGTAGTCGCAACTGAAACAATGATGCAGAAACCTTGGAGTCACCACAGTGGAGTCATCAGGTGCACAGTAGCAATCTCAATAGTTCTGATATCCGATGAACCTTCAGAATCAGTTGATCATTGTCATTCAATCCCGGGGAAAATCTTCAACTCTATCCCTGGAAACGGCGCCAAAAATGTTGGCGACAGAAGTCACTTATGGATTGTAGTAGGAGCAGAGCCCGATGCCCATCATTTTATGTCACGATTTAGTTTTAAATGGGGTGATCAGATGTGAGTGAACTCAGAACAGTATAGATTTAACTCAGGAAACTGGGCCTGGTATGTAAAAAACAAGGGACGTCTTGATCCAACTTCCGTCAGTAAGTTTAGTATAAGATGGATAGATGGAAGACTTAATGAGATGAGTGGGAAAGACTGCCTCGGGCATCAGGCCTTCGACAACTTGAGGAGGAAAAACTCAGAAGTCAAGATCCTCTTGACCCCAAGTTTCAAGGAACTGAAAGGTGGCTTGACTGGATCCTCAAATTTCGAGCCATTCAGTGTTTATAAAGCACAAGAACTGATTAGAAACCCTGTGACTATTACAGTGATCCAACCTACATCATCCTATAATAGTGCAACTCGACTGGATCCTCCAATTTTGAGTTGTTCTAACACAGTGTAAACAAAGAGATGGAAAGAGGCTGACATCCATAAAGTAAGAAGTCTCAAATGCCAATACATAACCAGAGAGACTAGTGCTTCATCAAAACTTTGCAATCGGGAGCCTACCTCAACCATCGATGCTTACAAAAATAGAAAAACTGAGTACATATACTCAGAAAAATTTGCACAACAGAGGCATGCTAGATTTTCAGGATGGGACATCTCTTCAATCAAATTTGGCCTGCACTCCTTTGTCATATGCCATCTTAACTCTGCATGGCTCATGCTAAGGGGTAGTTGAGCCCTTAAATGTTGAATTAACATGCGCAGACTTCCCTGGTGAGTCAATGACATTGGCATGGATTCTGTGGGAAAACTAGTACAAAGGTCCATCTCAGGTACACTTATTTCCGGGACACCCATACCTTGCAATTAATGAGTGAGGCG
>CBVK0100027907.1:0-12170 GCA_900067695.1 Picea abies | reverse complement strand
TGCAATGCCATTCCTCCTGATCTTTTCAACTTCACGGTCAGAGTTCAATCTTGACCATGAGATTCTGACCAACAGACCTGGCCCATACCAGCTTGATGTTTCAACCAGAAGTTCTAATACCAAACTATAACACACTAAGCCAACCACAGGCCAGGGTATGCTACCTGCAAGCTTTCCCACATACATCTTTCTCATATTGATACCTTCTTTTCTTATTAAGGATGCATAGAATAACAGATTTAAAGACATGCAAAAGAATATCCAGCAAGCATGCATAATCTAAAGGTTATGTTAAATGATAATTAAATATACATAATGGAAATACATTCATATACATGTAAATGATAATTAAACTACACAACGGAATTCATTCATACACAACTAGTAATATCGTGACAGAGAGCACTTATATTTATGAAAGATGACACCGACTGGTTACAAACCAAGGACGTTTCACCCAACCGTAGACACCACTGCTCCAAATATCAATAGCAGTGTCACCCTCGAGCCAGGGCTATGAATCCACAAGGACAATTCTAGAGTGTAATTGGGTTCCCAAACCAGTCATCTCTCAAGCTCTCACATGTTTCCCGACACCCACAACAATCCAAGTACCCAACTCTCTTCTACCTAGCCTGTGCCACCTGAGAGAATGGACCTCCACCCTTCTCTACCACACATTCTCTTAGGAATTCCTTCTCCTTCCTTCCAGGGATTCCAGTGTAACTGGTCTAGAATCTCAATGCTATAACTCTCAGGACTCGTAGTTGTGAGGAAAACAGGGCACAAGCCAATGAATTTTAGACATGCATGCCCTAGGTCATGACTGGATGACACCAGCGACCACTACAAGAAACTATCCCATGGCTAAGTTCTTCATCAACTCTGTTTCCTTTTCCAAGCCAAGACACAAGTGAGGATGGGTCGATGAATCGGTCAAGGAGTGCATGAGGGAAGAAATGAGTGTGTGAACGGGAAAACGATGAACAAGTCATCAGTCGAGCTCCCCCATTAGACCAGAGGTAGGTTTAAGTAACCTTGTGGGAAAACAAGAACCTCCTGACCTTCCCCAAGAAGTTCACGTAACTGATCCCCTCCCTTAGACAAAAAGTCTAATAAGAAAAATAGGAATAAACACTTAGTCCCTCAAGCTCCCTCTCTTATGGAGTTATAGCTTCCTATAACTCTAGTCCTTATCCGTCTAGCAACCAACGATGTATTTATTATTATTAATGATCAAAACATTACATTTCTTGGGCATACTAGCCCCATTACATTTCTTGGGCATACTGGCCCTTCAATAATTGTTTGGGCACTCTAGCCTCTCAGCATTGTAATAATACATTATTTAAAATGGGGGTTCAAAAACTTGGGGTGTTACACCAGGCCACAGGAAACTGTGGCTGAGCCTGCTCCATGACGAGACTTTTTGACTCCAGAGGAACCTACCATTTATGACCTTGAGGCAGAGGCTCTCAGGCCAGCTAACCCTTCGATTACTGACTTGTTGGTGTCGATCTTAATTCAAATTGTTCCTCTCGAGGTGACACCTTCTGAGTGCCAGCTAGTCCTACGAGTGGCAATGGAAGCAAATGTTTCTACTTCATCCGAGAGTCCTCATACTCCCATTACAGCTACTACCACAGAGGGAATCCTACCTCCTCTCCCACATTTTCCATCTAGGACCATAGTGGTATCAACTCCCTCAACTTTGGGAAGTGGATCAATACCGTTATCAGCTTCGACCACTGCTCTGTTTACCCAAAGTGCGATGGGCCCTCCCTTCTCATATGGGATACCTGACTTTGATTCAAACTCGGTTCTTACTTATTCTACCTTACTCACCATGGGTTTGGGGGTAGGGAGCTTGAACGCTCCCATGCAAGGGTCAACCAGGGGCACTTCTGTCCCTTTTAATGTTATCCCTTATGGTGGGGGTCATATACATCACCCATCCCCTTCATTTGGTGGTTCTTTTCAACAACTAATCGAGCCAAACACTAATTATAGCTTGTTTGGTGGAGGTAGTTTAGGACCTTTGTCTTATAAAATGCCGGTGGTATATATTTCTTTCTCTTTATTTGGCGCATTTGGGAACAATTATTTTTCTTCAGCTGTTGTCTCGGCTGGGGGCAACCCTAGCTTTTTCCAAAAGAACACAGTGCAAGGTACCATTCCTTCAGAGGGAGCGACGACTGGATTTTTCTCCATAGAGGGTCTTTGTAATCTTTGGAAGAGATTAGTTCCCTCGCAAGGGATGTCATTTAGGGGAAAACCCTTCCATGCTCAATGGAAGCCTGGGCAAGACTCTGTACCTATGCCCTTCGGATCAATTGGGGGCATCCCCTTCCAAGGTCCTTGGAACACAATGCAGGGAACAATCTCCACACAATCTATGTCGTCCAATTTCAGAAGTCAGTCGATGATACCCCAATAGACGCAGTTACCCTATGCTGGTCAAGGCCATGATATTTACCGAAACCATGGCCATCATTCCAATGTTTCCTGGCAACCTGGTGCCAGTCAAACTCTAGGACCCTCTTATCCTATAAATATTTCACAACCAAAACTACCGTTTATGGGAATGCTACATCTTCCAGACTTGTCAAGATTACTTAATGACCCAGTTTGTCATGATACACATTAGCCCCCCATGCCGACTAATTTTCCCTCAGATATTTTGAAATTTGAAGGCAAGCATGGAGAAGATCCAGGTGATCATGTGATGACTTTTCATTTATGGTGTTCGCCAAACTTGCTGAAGGGTGACTCTATCTAGTTGCACCTTTTTCAATGAACTCTTATTGAGGGTGCTGTGAAATGGTATATTGAGCTCGATCACTCAAGGTACTCTTACCTCAATGACTTGGAAATGGTATTCTTAAACCATTTCCAGTTACCTGTGAGATACGATGCCAACACCGAATTGTTGTCCAACTTTGAGAAAACCAAGGCCGACCACATATATAATCATATCCAAGAATGGAAGCGTAGAAAGAGATTAATTAATTTCAAGGTCCCACCATATTTCTTGCTTGAGTGGTTCCTGAAGTCTTTGGTGCCAAGTGTATACAAGGATGTAGCGACTTCTAGAGTGTTTTTAGAAGAGGAGGTGATTATGCGAGCTCAGTAGCTTGAACTGATCTACTCTCAGTCTAACATGCTCTATGAGATTTTGCTAGATGCGTCATGGTCTACTCTCGATAAGGCCAAGAAAAAGTATGAACCCCATGCCGATAGTATTGTCATCTCAGCACAAAGTAAGTCCACGGACCTGTTGTTGAATCAGTTGCAACAATTGTCAATACAACAAACTATGGCCAGCTAGACTCCGAGTTCAGTTGTTCCCCCTACCCAGATGTCAGATGTACATAATGTGCAGTCGAACAATCCCAAGGCCAACAAAAAACCTGAGGGAAAGAAGAAACAATGAAATAAGAAGGGTAAAGGGGATAAAAATGCTACCAACAATGATGGCAGGGGAAAAACGAAGAAGAAGAAGTTGAAGTATCTATGTAATCTTTGCACGGAAGACCACCTGACTCATCTGTTCCCTTGGCTTGCAGAAGATAAGAAGATATTAGATAAGCAACAACCTGTTGTGTTGAAAAACCCTTTTCCACAAGAGAAAAACATGTCTCAGGCTTCCACATCCACGAGCACGGAAGGCGACAATCAGGGACCCCCCGCGCCTATCAATAACAACCCAGTCGCAAATATTTACATGATGAATGCCAAGGCTCATTTAACGACCAAGGACTGAAACTACAGAATGTTGAAATCTGCTGAGAAGGGAAAAGAAGCCACTAATACACCGATTCCTCTCCAAATCGAGAAGGCGACAGGAGAAATGATGACTCGCATCCCTAAAGGTGAGTTTAAGAAGGCTTCTCATAATCCAAATGCTAGGGCTACACAGAACTACTCCGTTGTAAAGGATCTAGAAAAAACCCCTCGCGAGATGTCTTCTTTGGAAGTCCTCCAGAGTTTCCCCTCGCAGAGAAAAGATCTATTGTCCTCCTTGGGAGTGATAGAGACTTGCAACCCAGAAGCGATCATTTTTTATCCAACTGACTTAAAACCCTATCTTCCCTACCATGTTGCTTTTCAGATAGTAGTGGCTTACACCACAAAATATTTTACGAGGAACATTTTATGTAAAGTGGTTGACGAGGGTGCCTCGACCTACGTGATGTCATTGGCATGTTGGAAGGCCATTGACTAGCCTGGATTGTATCGATTGCCTACATTTCTTATAACGTTTGACGGTTGGTCATTTAGACCACACATAATTATTCCTTCCTTCCCCGAGTAGTTGGGAGGAAAAACCGTGTGTGTCAAATTTGAAGTGGTTGATGTGCCTCTCAACTACAACCTGTTGTTACGAAGTATTTAGACTTATGCAATGCATGCAATGGTTTCTATGGTTTTTCGGGTCTTGTGTTTTCTGCACGAAGGCCAGATTGTGACCATTGACCATTTGTCCTTCACTCATCCTGACCCTTTATCGGGGGCTTCCACGGTCCTGATGATTGATAGTCCACAGCTCGATGCTGTCAACTTAGGTGTTGGTTTGTTCCCATCATTGATGGGAACTTTTAATTACCCACTACCTTCTGGTGATGTAAAGCTTATATTGGTTGTTTCTGACCAACCAAGGGATGAAATTTTACAAGTGTTGTCATTTCTAATGAGCTACTTTAATGATCCGTGGACTTTACCTTCCCCATCCACCTCAATAGAAGGGAGAGGGAATCATGGCATGGCCATGCCCTTGTTTGTGGCTGAGGTTGCATACAACATTGTCCAACAGACTTTGGTTGACCCTGATCTGACTCCTGCATAGGAGTTAGATCCAATTCTCGAGCCTATTTGGGCTCAAGGTTCTCTTTCCACTCAAGATCCTTTAGACTTGGTATTTCCCTCTAAAGAGGTGATTCTCAAGGCAATGATTGGTCCCAACAGACCTTGGGATGATCTACATCATAGATCTTACTTTCTTCCTGAATTAAGGAGAATAGAGGTAGGAGAATTCATTTTGACAGTGAGTGGAGATCATTTTTGTCCTATCAATCCTCTGGATACGCATGGAGTTTACGATGAAGGTAACATGGTAAGCATTGCTACAATGATTCCAATAGATATATCCAAAACCCCTGGCATTGTGGAGAATGTTTTCGTTATAGTAGATTGCTCCCTCGAAGAGATTCGAACTTACACTAAGTTACTCAAAGAATTACACGACATTTTTTTCCTGGTCTTACAAGGAAATGCCAGGCATTGACCCACGAATTGTTGAGCATGAAATTATGACTTATCCTGATGCCAAACTGGTTCGACAGAAGAATCTCCTATTAAGGGAGATATTTTTCAAATTGCATCTTCAGATCCCTGGTATGGAGATATATTGGTCTATCTACAAACTTTGAAGTGCCCCTCTTCTACTTCTCGTGATGAGATTCGATGCATTCGACATCAAGCAATAAAACGATCATATACCGATGAAACTTTGCATTGTCAAGGTGTGGATTTCATTCTTCATCGATGCCTTATCCATGAAGAAGAAGAGATAATTTTGAATTACTGCCACACTGAAGCATGTGGCGGTCATTTTTCTGGTTTGGAAACAACCCAAAATATTTTACATGTGGGTTGCTTCTGGCCCTTGTTAATCAAGGATTGTGTTGAGGTGGTAAAGAAGTGCCACTCATGCCAGATATTCTGTCAGAAGATGTGGGTGCATCATGATCCTATGTTTCCTGTCATTGTTGTTGGTCCTTTCACCAAGTGGGGGATTGACTTTACTACATGTCACCTGACCTCAGCCAGGAGGAATCATTACATCATCATAGTAGTAGACTACTTCACAAAGTGGGTTGAAGCTATGAAAATGTTTAGTAATGATAGCGAAACTGTGGATTTTTTCATCTTTAATCAGGTAGTATCAATGTTCGGTATCCCAAAGGATATTGTCACTGATCATGGAAGTCACTTCCAAAACAAAATGATGACTGAATTAATGTCAAATCTCAGGTTAAAACAAGAACATTTGTCAACTTATTACCCGTAAACGAATGGTCAAGTTGAAGCTGTGAATAAGTCTCTTAAGATTCTTCTTCAACGAACGATCAATTCTACCAAGTCAAATTGGCATTTCATGTTATAGTCAATGTTGTGGGCCTAACAAACGTCTGTGAATACTGCCACCAGTTTTTCACATTTTCAACTCGTATATGGGCTGGAAGCAGTCTTACCTATTGAGTGTCATATTCCTTCTTTAAAGTTGGAAGTGGAATTACTGTCGAACACTTCACTACTTGAGGAAGGCCTACTATATCTCAAGCATCTCGATGAGTAGCATCGTGATGCATCCTTAACCAATGAGGCTCATAAACAATGATTTAAGTGTCAGTACGATCGGTCTGTTCATCCTCAGATTTTTTCTGAAGGTGATCTTGTCCTGGTCTATGATCAAGACAAAGATCCCCTAGGGGCAGGCAAGTCCAAACCCATGTGGTTTGGACCATTCACTATGAAAGAGGTCTTGAAGAAGGGCACTTACCGTCTGGTTGATTTTGAAGGAAATACCTTGGCAGAGCCTAGAAATGGGCTCTACCTAAAGAAGTATTACTCTTAGGTTGGTAACCTGGGTGACTTCTTATATATATGTATAGTTTCTTATATAGTTTTTTTCCTTTTTGTTTTGTGGACGTGTAGTTATTTATGTCTTTTTTTTCACTGTGGTAGATGTCAAGTGAATCAGAGGTGTATTTTGGGTTCATGGATGGAACTAGCTGACACACTTGGAGGCTTGCTTCCACAGATTGGGTTATTTTCACACCTAAAGGCCAGTTTCTATCTTCCAGAGGTATTTTTTTAGGCGACGCTACAAACAATGTTGTTGAATATAGTGCAGTGATAGAATTGCTTCATGATGCTTTGTCACATGGCATCTCTCACCTCCGGGTCTACTTAGATGTTCAGCTGGTTATGTCCCAGTTAAATGGGGCTTACCACGTTTATGATCCCACTTTGCACCGACAATTCCTTAGGGTACGTCTCTTAGAATGTTCTTTCGATTACATTATGTATATCCATATTCCTAGGATATTTAATCATCTAACAAATACTCTAGCTAATCAAATATTAGATTGGCATGTTGCACACACATAGCACCCCTACTACATGAGGCTGCATAGAAGGTGGGAGATCCTCGATCTCAACCATAAGTATAGCATGAGTGAGAGCAGTGAGGTTGCACTCCACTCGTCTGAGAACTCTGTCAGCCTTGCTGGCTGGGGCTCCCCCTACAGCTGTTGGTCCTCCAGATGATGCTGGTCCTACCTATGGTCGAGGACATTGCCGATTCCTAGCGAAGTCCACTGGTCACACAGGCCCCACATCTATACATATAAGATACATGATTCAATACTCTATACACACATACAAAGGATATATATAAAAACAATTTAAAAATTAAATAACTTTAAAAATTTTGTTACCTATCTCGCCTCTCTCCTCGCCGAGAGGCACATGCATGTCTGGATCTCTGGTGAAGTTGATCCCGACATAAGGGTAATCCTTGATCAATGGGATCTGTTGTTCCCACCAGTCAAATAATTTTTCATCGAAGGCCTCTATGGTCCTCCCTNNNNCCCACCAGTCAAATAATTTTTCATCGAAGGCCTCTATGGTCCTCCCTCCACCCTGTTGAGGCCACAATGTTTCCCACCTACAGACTGTTGGGAAGGAGGTCACATGCCCCCGTACTGTCTCTCTCAGACTGAGACTGGGCACCCTCTCGAAGAAGAAGGAGAAACAAATGGTACTGAACCCAAAGTTCTTTTTGTTATGCCACCGACACTCTGTAAGCCGTCTCTTCATGCATATCAGCATGTTCATACTCCAATAAAAAATGTTGGCCTCCAAACACTGAATATCACAATGCATGTGTGCTTGGGATGCCTGGTGAAGGGAAACAGATCTTGTAATCCACCTGATCAAGAGTAAGATCACATGCATAGATAGGATGGTGATCTTGTGAATTGGCACCTGAGAACCTACCTTCTTAGTGTTGACCTCACAGTACATGCAAATGTAATCCTCGATGTTAAAGGGCCCCAGATGAAACATCCTCAAGTTAACTGGTTCCCCTCTCCTCGAGAGGCTAGTCAAGAAGTATATGTTCTTTGTAGTTTAGGTCATCAATTGACCCTCTATCATAAAGGCCTCTGCATAAGGATGCCAATACTCCACAAGAGCATTGAGCAGTCTAGGTTGTGCCCTCATGAATGGACATTGGAAGAACTTCCATATCCCACACTGTTTTAGTGCGGCGATGTCTATAGGATCCTCTTCGATCAAGATATCAATGTCCTCATGCTCCCTCTCTCTCTAGTGAACATACATCATGTTTCATAGTAAAGAGGAGGAGAGTCAGTACTTGAATTTAATTTTTTCAAATACTTTCAAGGTGTACGCGGGTTTTTTCATACACAGTCGTGTATGTACCTGGGTTGTTTTTTTCCTACCCGAGTACATACGCGGGCTGGCCTTGGACAACCCACGTACATGCAGGACCACTCATTTTACAAGATCACACCCCATCAAAACCTAAAACTAATGAATAAAGAAGGTATTGAATTGCAAGTAGAAGTAATTTGTACTTACTTGGTCCAAGCAGAAGGTCGTTTCATCCAATGAAGCTCCCAGAATCTACTCTTTTAGCAAAGGGGTCTTTTCTCCTTTTGGTCAATTTTCAAGTTGCAATGGTAAAAATGAGCTGTCAACTTCTATTTATAGACTTTTTTGGCCCTTTTTGACCTCCTTTGTCATTTTTCTTGGCTTGGTGATCACTTGATTCCACTTGTGAGTTTCTTATTGGTCGTTCCGATACTCTTTTTCTTTTGGTTTGGTAATTTTTGGGATGGTTCACTTTTTGGGTATCCTTCGGTAAAAGTCAATTTTCCAACTTTTTGCATATAAGTTATGATTTCATTTTCACTTTTTGCATCTCGTTTTATTTTTTTCTTTTCCATAGGATTGACCCCACCGAAGCATGACACAAAACCTTCATTGTTTTTCTAGAAGTGTCATAATTAGGTGGTAGATCTCACATTTACATGGATACCCTAGGTAGATCCTTACTACATTTTGGCGTCCATGTTGTCAGTAATCACTATAAGATTGGGAGTCCTGGTTAGTCCTGTCATGATTGTGAGATAAAGCCTCATTCATTTGATGCACCATCATCTTAGGCCTTACCCTCGGGACTCCTAAATGAGCACACTTTGTTGTCTTTCAAACTGGCTTTGAAATTCGAAAGCAACATTTAATGAGGTTGTATTTATTATTTTCGATCTCATCTGGATTAACTGAGAAAAGTAGCCCCCTGGAGTCTTCTTTAAGCCCTTTGGATTAACTGAGAAAAGTAGCCCCCTGGAGTCTTCTTTAAGCCCTTTTTATATTCTCTAAACATGAAAATATTGTCGAGTAATATTGTTTCCCTTCATGCTCACCAAAATCAAATTTGAAGGCACATCTGTCTGATGGTAGTTTACCCTTTTTTGGGTCCGGATGGATAATTTTATGAATAAAGGTATGCTCTAGGAACTTCGGTTCGATAGAAGAGTATTATTAGGCATAAGTTTAACCATTTTTTGGGCATGAGGGAATAAATCTTTGAAAAAGGAGCATCCTCCTTGTTTTTGGTTTATCAGCTTTTCCGGGCCTTGGAAATGACTTACGAAAAAGGAAAACCCATGGATTCCATATAGTTAAGCTCTTTTCAGACTTCCTAAACTTAAAAATATCATCGAGTGACCTTGTTCTTTCACACTCGTTGAATTGGTCTAGAAGAACATCTACAGGCATGAGTTTAACCCTTTTCCAGCCTATAGATTATGGCGGAAAAAGGTATGCCTCAGGAGATTCGTCTCACTGAGAGAGTTCTCCTCAGTTACTTTTATAACTTTTCGGGCTGAGGAGACTTAACTCAGAAAAAGGATGAGTCAATAGTTAATATCTTCTTAGACTCTTTAAAATTCAAAATATTGTTGAGTGATCTTGTCTTTTTCACACTCGTTAAAATGGTTTTGAATAGACGTCTTTTCGGTGCAATTTTAACCCTTTTTCAAACCGAATAGATGCTTTTTTAACCCTTTTTCGAACCAAATAGACTATCTCCGAAAAAGGTACTCCCTGGAGTCTTCTTTTATGTTTTTTCAGATTCTCTAAACGTGAAAAAACTACCGATCTTACCTTCTCTAGGCTTAATAAAATTACATGGAAGGGGTCTCATTATGTCTTGCTTAATCACATTTGCAAGTCTCATCTTTGCATCTTTGGCCTAATGTTGTCTCCATGTTTCTCTCAACTAAAAATTTGAAGCATTCCTTATACAAAAGCCTTGTAGAACTTCTTTCTTCTGTGACCTGACACCTTGACCCATGGAGTAATTTTCCCTGAGTGTCCTTTTCCTGCACATGTCTCCTTGCTTTGACCATTAGTATGTTGTTTGCGCTTGGAACTAGTCTGCTTTCTTGCGACACTCGTTCCTCCTTTGTAACATAGCATTATTTTATTCTTTTTCAAGCTCTTAGAAAATTGAAAAATACAAAAAAATCAAATATTCCAAAAAGAGTGGACAAAAATATTCATTATTTTTTCAGCAGCACAGAGAGTCTTCCTGGAAAAATCATGTCCTTCCGTTTTTTTGTCAAGCATTGGGATCTAGTATGACCTTAGGAAGTTGTTCTTGCTACATAGAGATGTGTCCTGCTCCATTTGGTTACTCTTCCAAACACATGGAGATTTTGTGTTGCCTCCTGCATCACGAACTTATGCCAATGTCGTATTGCCTGAGTCTGATCATCTTTTGTGCTTTTGTCCAAGCGAGGTTTCACTCAACCTGAGTTGGCCTTTCTGCAGTTTTTCTCTTGAACTTTATGATTTGACCATCCCGAGAGTCTAATCAAGTCCATATTTGAAATCGACGAAGTTCTCTGCCTGATCATCGAGATCCTCATGTCTTTTCCTGACAAGCTGACGAAGACCTCAAGGTAGTGAGTTATACACTCCCATTGTACTCCTACCTAATTTTCCAATATATTTAATTTGTTTCTTGAGCTATGAAGACCTCATCTCCAGCCACAGGCATTACTAGCTTATTGAAGATGAATACTATACTTGTATATATTTGACTGATTTTGAGATGTAGATCCATTGTGTATTGCTCACGACTACACTTTATATAGTTATATGACATGGATCTGCAGTGTATTTTATTGGAAGACATGATTTAGTTCATCCTGAGCATGGGTATGCCCGCCTCAAAGAGACAATTGTTGTTTTGTAGATGGCACCTCCTGAACTCTGGTCCTAGGCTCACTTGATTTCACACATTGGTGAAGATATTGTAATGTATTTTGGCCATCATTTTCTCTTATTACCTCACACATTAGGGGGCATCTATTATATCCCTAAAATTCCCTACTCATGCATACATGGTATTGGTCCTCTTGCTTGTATATTTTGCCAAAGCATTGTTGAGGAGATCTTCTTACAAAACCATTTTTTAGAGCATGTACGCATCCTGTACCATTAAATCCCATGTACATATGCTTGCTTCATGCTATACAACCTACGTACATATGCTTACTTCACACTAAACAACCTGTGTATGCTTGCAAAAGTTGCAAAAAATTAAAAAGTTGTAAGGAATTCAGTGAAATTCACGTGCTATTGGAGGTTTCCCAACCAATTCACCTACTATAGCCTGTCACCCAACCGAATAACCATAATTTTTTCATATAAAAGGAAGTGTTGGGGTATCATTTCACATCCAAGCATAAGATTAGTGAAACTCTACCCAATTTCACTTCCCCTCCGTGCCCAAGTTTTTGCTACCTTTTGTGAGATATTTCCTCAACATTCCCTCTTCAACGCTTTCTTCCATTCAATCCATTCCATTCCCTTGAGGTGATCATAAGATTGAGAGAAGAGGCCTATTGAAGGTGCACTTGGAGCATTGTAAAGAGGAGCTCGAACCAGGTTCGCAGAATGGTGGCCAACACAGATTGTAAGTTTCATTCTTTGTTTGATGAACAAAAGGATCTCTTTTCCATGTCCCAAATGATGATGTTTTGTGTATTTTCTTTGATTTATACATA
>CBVK0100027900.1:0-13802 GCA_900067695.1 Picea abies | reverse complement strand
ACTGTTGGTGGAGGATTCTATCAAAGAAAAAGTTCTAGATGAATTTTAATTAGCGTTGATTTTAGTGGCTGTTCTTTACGCAAAAGGGGTGCATGGAAGTGAAACAAATGGAATTATGACTCAAACCCAAATAATGCATCGAACATGATAAGCAGTCATTTCCTTTCGATGAACGTCTATCTAAGGGAGAGAGAGAGTTCTTTCACTAACAAGCACAACTACGGAATGCCCTCAAACAATCTTTTTCTCAATCAAATCCTGATGTAATGCAAAAAAAATTCAAATGCCTTCTAATATGCTCAATCAGTCACTAAGATATCTTTATTGTTTGCGTATGGATGATGATCAACACAATCACAATGCTTATCTTTGCTAATTATCTTCTTGGTATGAATGAGAACTAAACTAGCATAAGCAAAAACACACAAACAATACACCCTTCGTAGCAATCAAAACGAAAAACGAAAGAAACAATCAAAGAAAAAGCGGACTTCACACCCAAAAGAAAAGTTTGAAGAACAAATGACCTCAACTGAAATCAAGATAAAGAGGTATGTAGGCCTTTGATGACCTTCACCATGGTTTTACCCAACTGAAGAGAAGAGAAAAGCAATGCATAGGTTTCAAGCTTCACTCAACAGGAAAACTCAATGAAAAAAGGTGAAGAAGGTTACAAGATCCAATCAACAAGGTGTTTGTTCTTAAAAAAAAAGACTGATGTCAAGGCTAAAAGGGAAGAAAAATTGACTCACTAGATCACTCAGCAGAAGACACACAGAGGCAAACCCTAAACAAGGCAGTTCTGAAGGGTTTTTGGGCCAAAGGAGGCTGGCGCTCTGTTGCCAAGGGCAAAGAGTGTTATAGCACTATGTGTAAGGCTATTAGGAGCATTGGCTCTCTGTTAACACTAGGAAAGGGGCGCCAGGGTCTAAAAGTCTCAAAAATGTCAAAAAATTTCAAAAATTGAGATCTAAGCTTGACAAATGTGCTGAATGTGACAAGGTAAGGAGCCAATCAGCTCATGAAATTAATCAAAGAGGGGTAAACCAGGTCTGAAACAATCAAGGGATAGAACAAGGTCAATGAGGAGAAAAAATCCAAACAAGAGGTTTCGATTCGAGGCTATCTCCCCAGTGGAGTCGCCAGTTTCTGTTGTAGGAAAATCTGCCTGCGGACAAGTAGATCGACCTCTAGAGCTTGACCTTAACCCTAGACAAAAAAATGCTTAACGTGGACACTGACTTCCTTTCAAATCTATCTAAACTAATGCATGAGAAGGGAGAGTAACAGAAGTACCTTTTAATCAACGATTGTCCCTGCACGCTCCGAGTTGCGCTCCAACCCTTTGCTCCTCGTCGAGGTCTGTGGATAGAACAAGATACAACCACTTCCTACTCTATTGACATTAGCTTGAAAACATATCTATCAATAAATGACAAGTTCACGTGACATCAGACACAAACTAGAAAGAAACAGGCCAAGCGTGTCATATTAATGAGAATAACGACAACAGTACTTACAATCGTAGATGCGAATGCGACAGCTTTGTCAAGTCCTCTTCGTCTAACCCTTGCCTAAAAGATCCACAACCTGGATAACAACAGCTTCACTGATCACTCTCCTTTGGCTGACTGTAAGTTTCCTCCAAGATCATAAGTTTCACATGTTCAATCTTTCTCCCCCTTTCCACCATCATGGAGCCTGTTTATATAGATTGGGAGAGGCATAACCTCTTGAGTTATGTTTAGGACTAGTTGGGAACTTTCTCCTTGGACCAGGGATCTTTTGGTAAAACCAAGAATTTGAGCACAACTGCCTCCTAATCTCGAATGATTCTCCCCTTATTCCTGTCAATGGGCTAACAACTGACCCAGATTAGAGAGCGCTCCTTCAGAAGGGGTCTCAGAGCGTTGTAGCGCTCGTGTGATCTTAAGTATGGGTCCAAATCAGTGTTTCAGGGCCCCTTTCAGGTGTCAAGAGCTATTTGATTCCAATAGACCAGTTCTTGATCTTCAAACCAATCATGTGAGGTGTTATAAGTCTTTCCTTAGTGTCGTTATCATAGCATCATGTTTGAACATCATTTGTGACACTGGTGGTTAACTTGTGACACTTGCGAAAGTTGACAGGGACAATGCGACACTTAGCAATCTTGATGTGTAACAGAGGGTTGGGTTCTACTAGTCCAACATTTTTCCTGGCGTCTATAAAAAGGTTTCAAAATTCCATGAATGTCAGATTTTTGATGGAAAAGGAAAATTGCAACCTCTGCCTTTGAAGCCCATTTCTGTTGAAGCTCCTTTCAGACAGTGGGGTCTCGATTTTATAGGCGAAATACTTCTACAATCCTCAACCCAACACATGTGGATTCTGACAACAACATATTATTTCACTAAGTGGATTGAGGCAGTTCCCACCAGGTAGTCAACAAATGATGTTATCATTTGGTTTTTAGAAGAAAATATTTTGTCCAGGTTTGGGTGCCCGACTAATATCATAATAGATAATGCAACAGCTTTTAAATCCAAGAAAATAGAAAAATTCTGCAGTGATTACAATATCACCCTTGGTCATTCTACATCATACTACCCTCAAGGGAATGGATTGGCTAAGTCTTTGAATAAAAGCTTAGTCAGAATCATCAAAAAAATGTTGCAAGAGAATAAAAAGGCATGGCAAAAAAATCTCATCCACGCACTATGGGATGACAGAATATCCCCAAAATAATCCATTGCCATGTCCCCTTTCTAGATAGTCTATGGCACTGAAGCAATTTTTCCTACTACATTGGGGTTGCCAGTAATGAGACTGTTACAGGAGAAAGATGCAGAGACAGATGCCACATGAAGAAGGAAGGATGAACTCATCAGTGTACATCAAACCAGAGAAAAAGATTTCGACAATACTCAACTATGCCAATACAAGATCAAAGAGTCTTTCGATAGACATACCAAGGTGGATGACTTTGAACTAGGAGACTTGGTACTAAAATGGGATGCTAGAAATGAAGATAAGGGAAAACATGGGAAATTTGATCACCTATGGTTGGGCCTATTCAAAATTGCAGTATACCTTGGGAGCAATGCCTACTTACTACAAGAGAGTAATGGAGACATCATTGGAGGAGGGCCTGTGAATGGTAGGTTCCTCAAGAATTACATTGTTTGAACAATCATCACCCCGCCCATTCATTGTACATAATCATTTTTACGTTTTCTTTTCGCATAAAGAAGTTGGAATAAAAGCAACATAGTTGAAGCCCGAGGTGAAGGCCCTGAGCTATGATGGGTCGATTTTGAGTTTTTGAATAAAGACTAGTGGATTTAGATCACATGGATAAGTCACAACCCAATGGATAGGCACTAGGTATACAATTCTTTGCTACCTCGCAGGGAGGATAACATCCCCAATTGGATCGTATGTTATCACCATAACATTCTTGGATGGAATCCAAGTTTCATATTTAGTGAGGCACGATAGTTTGGAGGACTAGGTTACATATAGCGGAGAAGGGCCAATATAGCGGAGATGTGGAAGTTGATGGGACTCGACGGACCATAGATCTTGAGCGGCCCAAATCAACGGCCAGGACACATATCGGGTGATAAATTAGCGCGGAAGATAATTGTTCGAGGGCAAGCCAGGGAAAATACCATGGTTTCATTTTGTGGACATGTGGCGCCACCAGAGGCATATCGGGGTGAAAAGTGGTCTACCCGAAACCATTTCGCCTCACCCCTGATATCAAAAAGTGCATATAAAAGGAGGCCCCCAATCATTATTTAATGATATTTCAAAGCATTCAAATGTTTGAAATTTGGCACAAACGCTCCATTAAAAATTGAAGCTCAATAGTGAACCAGATTCGTGCATTCTTTGTCGATTCACAGGTATTTTTCATCATGGCCACGAACACTATCGCTTTATCCATAATAGAGCAAGACCCCGCCTCTAAAGAAGAAGTCCTAATTGACAAGGACTCCGATGTATTTGACACAGAAATAACAATCTCACCCATTTCCGTGTCCAAGGCCAATTTGCTAAACAATGTTGGAAAACGAATTCTCTTCCTCAAAGCAGCCCAAGCTTCCATTACCCCTTATGTCATAAAAGTCATTTTCCCTTTCCCGAAGTTCATAAGATGGTGTGCAGAATAGTATTCACAGGAATAAACATTTTGAATAAGTTAGGGTCAGAAGTCTTATGTGAAATAGATAGCCCGTCAATTCGACACACCCTCAGTATACCAGAGTCTTCCCCCTCAGTGTCATAGCCCTTCTAGGAAGACAAAATGATCACAATCTACAGAGAATGTCCCTCCGAAGTAAAAACCTTATTTTTACAGACCATTGTTAAACTTGAACATCATTCTGAGAGTCTGTTGTTACCTATCAATGTAAGGGTCATGGTTATTGAGGTCCAGTGGGCCTGTTCCATACTTAGCCAAATTTTAGGATTGGATAACGACAAGTTTGTAGTAGAAGTCACGCTGGGTTTCCTATTGACCTTTTTTCTGTTAGATTCCAGTCAGCCGGCCTGTATAAGTTTTGAAAAGTTCATCGCTGACAATATGCACCAACAACTGATAAATTTCAATTCACTGAGACATTTTAAGTACTACACGCACTTGCTGAGAATGTTCTTGGCATCGAATAAGACCGAATTCCCTGAAGCTGCATTCATCTCCACTGAATGAAAAAGGATCACAATGCTTATTTTCATAAATAAGATCATGTCTAGGGTTTATAGTCTCATCTTCGGCACAGACCTACCAAGGGTTTTGGAAGAAATGAAAATATCTTTACAACCCAATCCAGAGAGCAGGGTGGGAGATTGGATGTTGTTCATGCATTATACTATAATTTGGGTATATGGTTATCAGGAAGGACCTTACCTTTTACCTGTCTTCCTGACTCCCAGAGTATTTTCTTTAGAGTTCATCAGACAAAGAATTATTTCGGAGACAGAGCATTTTCTGAAAACGCACAAGGCATCTAACTTAAAATTTCCTTTCATAATAGGACCCTTTGTGGTAAAGACCATGTCATGTTTGCCTTAGATCCAGGCCAAGCTCAGTGGATTCAGGTTTACATAGTTACAAGGGAGGAAATATGACCCACACTAGATCATATCTAAAATAATACTAATGAGCATACAAGGCCCCTACGAGCATGAGCATGTTGAAGGAATTTATAAACTGGAAAATCTATAAACATGTGCATATATGGAAGTCACTTTGCAACCTTATCAAACACAACAAATAGAGTCATCCCCGCAGCAGATCCAGATAGATAAAACTTCTCCAAGGTTGATCATTAAAGCTCCCAAGATGAGTGTTTATAACAAAAGGAGCAGTTCAGAGGCTTTGGGCACCAGTGGTAAACAAAATGTTCTCAAGAAAGTGAAGATCGCACAGTCCCCATTGGTAGTAAATCTGGAGGAGGAAGAACCCAAAGAGAAAACAATCATGGAGATGGTGGAAAGCATAAACAAATATGAAGAAGATAACGCAGAAAGTATGCCATAAGGTGAAAGAAACTCAAGGACTTTCAGCAGCAAGACACATAGGGCAATTTACCAATCCAGAGAATATTTAGCAAATTAGTATGCTGTGAAAGGAAGTATGGCCAATAGTGAGATAAGAGATTTGTTGCCTAAAGTAGAAAAGACCCCCCAGCACAGGGCTTCCCTGTTCTCAGTTAGAGATGTAGAATGAAAGACATTTAACATAGCAGTGGTAGATGAGGATAAAGTGTATGAAATAAAGATGCACTATGAGAATATTAGTGCCCCAGACAAGGTAAGGTTCCACATAAACACCACTGAGATGCTATATTTGAACTACTTGAGTCTAAGTTTGAGGGTTTCAAGATTAAAAAATCATGCACTTAAATTAGATGGACAGTTGAAGCAGGAGAAAGCATCCAACAAAGCTTGGCAGATCCAAGTCAAAAGATTGGAATCTGAAGGCCCTCAGGGGGTAAAGGCTTCTTTAGATGAGAAAGAGAAGATGATCCAAAGCCTAAAGAAGAAGCTGAATATTTCCGCCATTGAACATCCACAGACATCAGAGTTAGCTTCTCTAGAGAAAGAAAAGGAGACATTCAGACAAGAAGCACTAAATTACAAAGCTAAAGTGTTGCAGCTAGAAAAAGAAAAAGAAAATTGGTCACAAGGACAAGGTCAGATATGGTTGTCATTGTACCTTCTAATACAAAAGCTGGATCAAGCATTGATGGATTGGTTCAGGCTATGTCCCAAGTAAGATTAAAGACAGGGTAGATCAAGAGCCTTAAGGAGATCATAGAAAAGCTGCAGCAAGAGATGACAATGAAGGAAGAAAAGATGGACCAATTTCAAAAGGATAATCAAGATTTGCAAGAGAGGGTGAACAAGCTGAAGATGAGGTTGAAGGGAAAAGTACAGTTGCAAGGAGTTAAACATGTAATATGGGATGCTATTGTTGTTGAAGCTGCTAAATTTAGAGTTTATCTGAATTTTATAAATGACAAAGACAACATGGCTATCACTGCCCGAAATAGATGTATTGTTATTAATGTAACACTGGCGAAAAAACCCTCGGAATGGGCCCAAAACACTATTGATTTGTTGAATTCTATGCCCACTGTCGATTTTCAAACTATTAGTGTAAAGGACAGAACTGCACTGAGCATTTGGGCCAGGAGGATCATTGTTAAACACAATTTGCTCAAATTGGTCCAAACCAAAGTTGTGCAAATGGAACAGAGTATACAAGAGTTTAGGGATACATTTGAACAATTGTTTATCAAGGGCCTCCCACCATTTTGGGATGGTAAAGAAAAATTATACAATCAAGAGGAATACAATTCTCTTCTCACTCAGTGCATAATGGATCATTCAAAATTTGAAGGCATGGAAGAGAACCTGAAGGGGCCCAGTTTGGTGGAATATTTGGCTACAGACTTTGAGATTTTGAATCAGTTCAAGATAGTGAAGACCAGGTTGCCAACTATGTCTTACGCTACCTGCATTAACCTAGAGATTTTGATAAAGGAGATGATGGATTATGATATTCCTTCTGATTCACAATGAAAGGAGATCATATGGTTAGGCAAGACGAAATGTAGTTTTCTAGGGACCAGTAAATAACCTCCAGGTGTCACCAAACTAGAAAGTTCGACAGGGAATAACATCAAGACAGATGGCACAAAGGAAGTTGAACATTTAGAGAGACCTGTCCCTAATCTATGAAACATTTTTTGTCTAATCATTGTAAATCGGTTCATATGTCGAGACTGTCAGTTGAAACTATTATAGTCAGTTTTAGAAGCTGAAACATTTTGATTTCATCCATTGTAATCGAATTGTATAAGTACTAGAAATTCTGAATGAATTAATGTTGGCAGAAGTTTAAGGGCACCTTTTTGTCGTTTCTAAACTCTATTGTAATTTTTTGGAGTTGAATTGAATATACATGCAGAAGCTTTGAAGTCTCTATGAAAAGATTCGAATTGTGGTGATATGAGTTTTGTCGTCTCTCATCGTATGTATTTCCTGTGATTCTTTATTTCTGTTTGCACTGTCTTCTGTTTAAATTGGATAGTTAAAAGCTCAAAATTCATCTTGTGATGCTCTCGGCTTAAGCAATTTAAATTGTGTGAATTTCCTCTTAACTAATTTAGAATTCATTTCAGTAATGCTCTGATGTAGTTATTTGTTTTCTCTTTCTTCTTACACCTTTCTTAAACTCAATTAATAACTCAGATTCATTGCCTCATTTAGCCTTTATCCTCTGGAGAGTTTTACTGGCCAGTCATTGTTTTCATTCAATTTCAGAATTTTGACTCCATATCCCTGAGTGTTCCTCCCCTTCTTTGCCAACAAATTTTATAAAAACCCCCAAAACAAGCTGAATCTAGCCATTGATTGCCAAAGATATATCAAGTGACATAAGAGAGCCCTCTTTGAGTTGAGAAGGCTAGTGCCCGGCTCTAAAGTAGGTTGAAACAGTTACCTCTGTCGTTTGTCTATCAGCTGGAAAAAATTTATAGAGTGCTAACAGGCAGTAGATCACCCAGTCAGGTTTTGATATACTTTGTCTCTTTTCTATTTGTTCCATTTTCCTAGTAAGGGAGCCCTTGTAAGCTTTGAAGTTATTTGAATGATAAGTTTAGTTGATGGGCATAATATCTTTGTGTATTGTGTATGAAATTTTGGTTTCCAACATTTCTTCTTCTATCTTTATTTGAGTTGAGTATTCTAGCAGTGTATTTTTGTTTTGTGAGTTGCTAATCTAGTTTGCAGTAAGGAAATCACTAGAGAACAAGATACCTAGGTGTCATATTAAGGATTTAAACACACATCCCATTGATCAAGGCTTATCTCCCTAGTTTAAAATATTGTGGATGGGGGCAATGGAAAGGAGGGACTTACTATCCCATCAATCTAGGAAAATGTGTGATGTGGAATGCAAGGGAGCACAATAAGGTTCAAGGCATCACGTACCCATCTCCCTCTATCACCACATTTGAGGAGGAAGGGTATATTTTTTTCTCTTCCATTAAACTTGACCATTCATAATTTTTTACCTTAGCTCATTTGAACACAATACATATGGAATGGGCCAAATGCCCTTATCCAAACAAACATATCATGCCTAATACAAGATCACCCAAACTCATTCTCCGAGGGGAACACACACTCATTCTCACTCATTGATCCATAGGGCATAACAAAAAGGAGGAATTAGGCCCCTTCTAATGAACTACCCTGATGATGAATCAAAGCCATTAGGCCCTTTTGGAACTTTTACCTGATTCCATCAAGCCTCTTTCAAAGGGGTGGCTCAATCTAAATGGGTCTCTTCAAAAGATATGGTTCGATCACATTGGGCCTCTTCAAAGATCTAACTCGATACTCATCAGGCCACTTCGAAAAATTTGTCTTGATCTCATCAAAACTTTTCAAAGACATGGCATAATACTCATTGATCCACTTCGAAAGATATAACCCAATATCATTGAGACTCTTTGAAAGATCTGGTCAAATACTCATCAGGTCACTTCAAAAGATATGCCCCAATCTTGTCAGGCCTCTTTCAAATATTGGGTTGAATACTCATTGAGCCACTTTGAAAGCATGGACTAATAACCATCACACCATCTCAAAATATATGGCCCAATGATCATCGTACCTCTTTCACATAATACTTTGAAAGGAATACTTAGAGGTCATCTGGCATATTCTAAAGAAGAGCCCTATTTTAAAGAAAAAGGCCTTTGGGTGATCCAAAATGGATATGAACAAGTGAATCGTTGTAAGACTCTGTACCTACAAGTGTAATTAGGAAATTAAGGAAGGTTAGTAAACTATTAAAAGCAATGTGAATTTAAGAGTAAAAGAGACAAAAGAGAGAGAGAAAAAAAGAGAAATAATAATAGGATAGAAAAGATTGAGTAATGGGAAATGAAAGGTCATGCCTATTGGCCTCCCCATTACCCCATCTCTCCATATTTGTTCCTGTGATTTCACTCTCAAAGGGTGTTTTTTCCAAGGAGGAGAGTAAGTACATAGAGCCAATAAATGAATTGTAACCATAGATTGTTGAAATGAACACTAAGTAACCCTTAGAAGATGGTTTTCCCATTTGGGTTTCCAGGGTAAAAAAATCCTTGTTGTCTTGTGGCATTTAATGACTATGTGGTTGTGCTCTGTGTATTCAGGTTTTAGTTATGATTTTAATGGTTTCTAGTAAATAATGGGAGTGTGAATGAGAGGGATATGTGATCAAACTTGTGGATTTACTACATTATTGGTTTCCCTTATCTAATAGAGATTATAACAACTCTATTACTACCACCGTACATTGCATTTCTAGGCCCAAATATCGATGGTTGTCAACTCAGAGCCATTGCACTTCTGTGGGAGGTTGCTAAATTATTTTATTTGAGTTTTTCTGTTATTCAAAGGACTATACACACCTTCTTCTAGGTATTGGATTGTATGATGACTGTTTTCCCTATCCTCGAGCCATAATTTCCCTTACTAGACAGTTTTATCATTTGATGAGTGAATTAATATAATCTTGTAAAAGTCATACACTCATGTAGACTGACATTACTCCAAGGTTTATTGTGGCCGTATAGAGGTTGTATGCAACCATACAAGTTGTTTGAGTGTGTTTGCTACTAGGAATTACATCCACCTTCTCCCTTGCACATGCATTGGATTCTTGGTTTTTATACAACAATTAACCAATTGTTTCCTCCTTTTTCAAGTGTTTGCATGAACAAGGGCTTATCTTCCAATTTAGAGAACGAATTCAAAATGTATTGCGACCTCCTCAAAGTTTGGTGTTGGATTTACTTCTGGAACCATCAACCATTATGTTGGATTAATTTAGAGTTAGATAATTCTTTATTTATTTAATGCATTGGCCTATAGAATGGACAAGACAACACACTCTCCTCCATAAAAAATTGTTTATTCATTAATTTGTGTTATGTGTAATACAAGCGGGAGGAGTGTGATGTGTTTACATATGGTATAGCTCTAATTACATTTCACATAATTAATTGAGTGGGCATGCCAATAATGGGTTGAGTCTTGTAGCAATCACAACAATTTATATTCAACTTTCAATTGCAAGTTTAAACATAAATAAAACGGTTTGGTAATTGTTGTCCTTATGCGTATATATTTATTTATATGTTATTGTTGAACAAGTTTACCATTGGAGCTATGTGTGCACACATAAGACCATCGAGAATTTTCATAATAAAGGATTACTTCACTAGAGTGTTGTGTAAGCACTTTCAAACAATAGAGTATATATATGCTTCTCTCATGGTTGTCTAGGAGTGTTGTGTAGGCACAATTCAAGCGTAGAACTTACCTTCAATTGATAGTTTGAATTGGAATATTGGTTTTTTTTTAATCTTGCATTAGATGCATTATAAGGGACATGATAAATTCAAATCCAGAACAAATATGGAGTGCTTATATTATATAATTGGAATTGCAAGAAAGCAGTCAAGCAATGAACTAAATATGAAATAGAACCATCCTCCTATGTATGTTGGTGATTAGTAGCTGAGAAACTTTGTGTTCAAATTCCATTGACAACAGAGAACCGATTATCTTATCTCCATAGAGATCCCTGTGGGTGGAAATAGAGAAGTATAGTGTATTAGCTCCTATTGGGAACTCATTCCAACCTAGACATACCAATGGAAGATTTTAGAGCTAGCCTACATTGAGAATAAAGGCCTTGTAGCCATTTTGACAACAAAGATATTTTTACAAGACAAAGAAATATAGGACAAAAGTTATTTTTTGCAAAGTATCCATGTTCATGAAGCGAGTAGGATATAAGTTTGATCCAGGTGGATATAGGTGGCCACCCATCTATTCCACTGGCTCGAAATACAATTTTCCACCTTGGTAGACAGTTTTTTCGGGTCCTAAACTTTTGGGGTCATTTTCAGGCCCTAAACAACATTTTTTGGGACTTTTGGGGGGCCAAGGGTTGCCTACAACTTTCTCTAATCCTCATTGGAAGTTGTACTTCTCAGCTAGATCTTTTCGATGAGGTATAGAACACCCCAAACAAAGATCGTATGCAAAAGTTATGCCCTGGGTTAGTTGACATATCAACAACCCCTATCAGGGCCCACAAAACCTTTTGGTGTTTCATGTTCCGGGGTTGGAGTTTTGTATGTTTATGGTTTTTCTCATTTATGATTTATATTAAAAATGATTTTGGAGCCTCATTGTTAACATCTTCTTGTGAATGATCGTAGTCGTCACATATCTTCTCAGAGATACGTTACCACCATTCTAGCAAGTTCATTCACTTTGTATTTTTATATATATGTACATTTCGTTCATTAATAGAAATTGTGTATTATTGTATCTCTTTGTTTCTTGCAATAATTTTTGTGTATTTCATTGTTATATCTCTTCCTTCATTTTGTTCTCAAAATAATCTGGATGAGTGGTATCAGAGCAGGTTACTCCTTGTCGTTTCTTAATGCATGTCCCCAACGACGTTAGGGTATAGAGAGTTGGGTCTCGAGTTAGTTTCTCTTGAGGAAAACCAGCCCAAGAGACCTCCCATGGAAAAATAAAACAGAGACGAGAGAGCATGAGATTCTATTCATTTGTTTCTTGAGGAATCCCTCATGCAACAGAGGGACGAAATGAAGGAAAAAATTTCCCAAATCCTTCAGCAATTGTTGATAACAACAGACGCATATTCATAAAGCAACCACTTTGGAGGTGTCGCCCCTTTCAAGGTAAGAGTTAATTTTATATTCCCATGTTTGAAGGTTAGATATATGCAGATGCTTTGGAAAAGTGGTTAAATATGCTAGAAGATTATTTCTCTATCCACAATTTTTTCGGTAAAGAAAAGTTCACCTTTGCGCTTCTTAAGGTTGCCCCCCATGTAAAAAATTGGTGGGAAACTTACTGTGAGAAAAATTCCACAGAGGATTCTAGCATGTTTGAGGCTGAATCAACTTGGGATTTTTTTATGGATGGGGTCAAGGAGCAATATTACCATGTTGGAAACTATGATGACCAGTACATGAGATGGACCACACTATATTAGGAAAGGGACAAAACAATGTCGGAGTTCACAAATATCTTCCATACATTGTACACCAAGCTAGGTATTAAAGACTCCAAATGACATATGGTTCTAAAATACTGTGGTTGTCTACACAGGTACATCCAAATTGAAATGGACTTTATGGACATCTCATCACTGGGTGCATCTTATTGATATGATGTCGAAATCAAACATAAATTTAAGTAGAAGAAAAAGTGGGAGTTTGGGTTTGCAAATCCACAATAACCAAAGTATGGTAAAGGAATCCCTAACTCACAAAATAACCAACCTCAGGATAATCAATCCAAGTGTTGGTGCAGGATATTTTGGGGAAATGCGTAACAATCAATGAAGCAGTTGAGAATGGGACCATAATAGGAGCGTGCACCAGAAGATAAAGAAAAGCAGTGTGAGGAAGAGGAAAGTCAAAGAAATAAAGAGGGACATCATGAGGAGGAAACAATTGGATCGTGGATTAACCACGTGC
Organism: Picea abies; assembly: GCA_900067695.1. Classification (NCBI taxonomy): domain Eukaryota; kingdom Viridiplantae; phylum Streptophyta; class Pinopsida; order Pinales; family Pinaceae; genus Picea; species Picea abies. The sequence continues at coordinate 720 of CBVK0100027900.1, read as the reverse complement.
AGGAGGTTACGATGTGGAAAAACCTAATCCACTTAGGGTTAGGGTTTTGGTCTTTGATGTAAGGTTTTTTACCCATTTTGGTAGTATAAATATGTAGTGTGAGACATGAGGAGGGATATGTAAGTATTATGTGTGGAAGTCCTTTAGTTTTGAGTTGAAGTTACTAGTTTTGGTTTAAAGCTTTGGAGATGGTGTTGAATTAGTTTTGGAGACTTATGGATTGTAACTAAGGGTCAGGTCACAAGTTGTGGAGCTTGGTGCATCACTGGTCAGCCTCACTTATACATGTGTATTTATGCACTTCTGATGTAATGCATGTAGCGCAATAATTTGATGAAGATGAATAAAGAAGCAATGAATGCCATATCTTTGTGGACGTAGCCTGGGGGGGCAAACCATGGTAAAATCCTATGTATTTGTGTGGAATGTCTCTTTTATATGTGGCAATGGTTTATGATGAATCTAGTAGTTGTGAAATGTAGCGCGCACTAGATTAGTATGATATTTACTGCAGAATGAATGTTAATGAATGAATATGATGCTAGATATGATGAATGATGAAGTAGAAGAGTAATATGCCTAACATCCCCATGAGAAACATCCCTTCCATGACTGCAGACATACGGGTCATGCGGTCACCCATAATCCATCTCGGGTGAGACTGCATTGTGCACTCTGTTTGCAGTGTTGCCTTTTGGTATCCAGAAGGGTCGATGGTTT
>CBVK0100027894.1:0-14132 GCA_900067695.1 Picea abies | reverse complement strand
ATCCAAGGAGGAATGTTATTGTTGATAACAAAAATTGGCCACACTAATTAAATAGACCTGAGCTCCCCAAATGGATTAACACTGTCAGCGGCTAATGAAAGCCTAACATTACAAGGTTCATCTTTAAAAACTGGCCATTTTTCCTCAATTCCCTTAAATGCATAACCATCTGCAGGCATTCGAAGAACACCATCTCCACTTCTATTACATGCATGGTAATCCATAAATTGTTCTATGATTTCGCACTGGAACAGTCGTTGCAAACGTGGAATTATGGGAATATGACGAAGAACCTTACGAGGCACCTTTTTTGTTAGTTGATCGGTTCGATATCTACTGGTCTGACCTTGCGGGCATTATGTTTTCGACTCATGTTGTCCATAGTATATAATATGATCATTGGGACATTCATCTATAGCTTGATACTCCATTCCAATTTCTTTCATAATGGCATTTAAATCTTGGTATGTGCGAGGTAAAATATTTGACGATGGTAACAAAAATTCACCTAACAATCTACGACATAAAAAATAAGTAATTAGTGTAAAGAATGTTATAATTTTTATTTATTTAATTCTTATTTCAAACATTAATTAAAACTAAAAAGAAGCAAAAAAAAGAAACCTTTATGTATACGTGATGATGAACCATATTACATACCTTAGGATCTGTGTCATACAACTGTTTGACAAACCATTCAAAAACTTTAAGTTCACCAACAATAATGTAGCAGAAAGAATATTTTCTTTTGAACCTTCATAAAGTGGTTTTTATGCCTTCCCTAGCAGAGGTACATCAATATCACCAATGTCCTCATCATCATCCTCGTCCGGTCAAGTGAACAAGTCTTGGATCAATTCATTTGTCCCATCATCTTCAACTATATTTTTATTATTATCATCCAAGTCTTGGATCAATTCATTTGTCCCATCATCTTCAACTATATTTTTATTATTATCATCTTCTTCCATAGGATCATTAACTTGATCTTCAATATTCGACACTCCAAATTCCTCGGAACCCTGTAGTACAACATCATTTCTGCTAGTACTTGGCGCATTTGGATGCTTAGGGGGCCAACCTGACTTTATAATTACAAACAGTCATGCAAAATTAGTGTACTGCATAAGAAATATTTAAACAATATAAAATTTTATAAATATAATCAATATAAAGATATAATAATGAATATATAGTTTACCAAGGGATGATATTTGTTCGGTCCACCTTCAACGTGCCCATGGGTTCTGCAATGTCTTACAATTGTTTGTATTAAAATTCTTCTGACTTTTGTGCTCCTGCATTTAGCACAAGGGAAATAACATCTCTCGTCACCTTGTCCATAATATCTCCACATTCTTCACCACAACAAAAATATTGAGATGATTATGTTATAAAGTTCAGTGATGATGTGCTAGATCTATTCGATTCTTGAAATGCAATAGACCAAACCATACAATATATTTTACCACATAAGCTTCAAAGATTCACCATAACCAAGTAACATAATCAAACGACATAATAGAACTAGGGCAAGAGATCAAGTCACATATAAGCATGGAAAAATTAACATGTTCACAGACGACATACAATCTACATAAACGTATAAGGTTATAAAATATTAAAGGAGACAAAGAAAAAAAATATTTAACTAACCTTCAAAGTCTAAAATCCTCTTGCACACCTTGAACAATGATCACAAAACTAAGCTCTGTAGATCAAAGATCAGTTTGATCTCTTAATCAACAAGCAAACCTTCACATAAAAACGAATATTAGCAGAGCTATAACACATAAAAGATGTCGCAACTATAACAAATTAGTCAGAATTCAGTTTGAATTAACTAATTTATAGATTCGTCATCGTTGGAATTCCGATGACTATAACCCTAAATTAAGGCTGACTATTTTGAAGTCAATGACCATTATGTTGACCTACAAATAGCTATATTAAAGTGTCGTAACTGGGCGTCGTACTTTCGATGACCTTAGAAAACGTCGTAAATCCGACATTATCGGGACTAATTTAAAAAAAACAGTAAAATTTCATTTTTTTAAATTTTTTTCGACAAAAAAATTGATTTTATCACAATCGTCGTAATAGTTCATCGATTTTTTAGCCTATATGTAATAGTGAGGTGGGAGACAAAGTTTGGTTTCACTTGCAGAAAGAATGCCTTACAAGGCCCCATCGAAAGCTTCACCCACTCCGTTATGGGCCATACACCATCACCAAGATTGAGGGTGACAATGATTTTGAGATCAACATTCCCCCTTTCCTTGGCCTGCACCTAGTCTTCAACGTGACTTTCCTTTGGCCATATTTCCCACTATTATTGGACAACTCAGAGATAGCAAAGCAGTTGACACCAACATAGCTTAACCATGATTGCATGCAACAAGAATCCAATGATCATATTGTGGACACATAGATCAAGGGAACTCGACAAAAAAGGATCCATCTTTATCGAGTCGTCAAAGCAGGGCAACTCTTGCACCAAGGCAAGTGGCTCACCCGGGGCCAAATTTAGCCGAAATTTCCTCATATGATGGGGAAACTCAATGAAATGGAGACCATTGCTTCCTAAGGAGGGAGGATTTATCTAGGTGGAATATCTATGGCCACCCACCTTTTCCAACTCGCTCAAAACATTTTTCTGGCAATTTTGGCAATTTACTATTTTTAGCAGTTTTTAACTTTCGGAGCCATTTTGAGGGCCTAAATGAAGGTTTTTTAGGATCAAGATTCTCGATCATAGCCAAAGACTCTAATTGAGCCCCCAAAATGAATATCCTCGATGATACCTTTCCAATGGGCTATCGTGCGCCTAAAATGGAGATCGTATGAAAAAGTTACAACCTCGGGAAGTTGATGTACTAACTTACCCAAACGGGGCCCACATGACTTTTGGTGCTTCATCTCCTAGGGTTAGGTTTTTGTATGTCTATGGTTTTTGACATTCCTATTTATTGTAATAAATTCCTTCAAAGCCTCATTGTAATCATCTTCTTGTGAATGAGCACAACTGTCACATCTCTTCTTAGAGATAATCCGCCACCATTCCAACAAGCTTGTTTTCCGCTGCATTTTACAGTTTCAGCTTATTTCCTTATTGAATATAAAATCCATTTTATTGTATCTCTGTTATTCTTTGTTAATAATCTTTTAATAATTTGTATTCATTTCGTTCTTCTCATAAAATTCAGATCAACCGACGATTCACACTCCTACTCTAGTGCAACTCTTGTATACTTAAATAATCGTTGAGAGTTTAACACTTCTTCATATTTAAGCATACATCTATGAACATGAGAATCCAAGAGAACAATAGTGGAACAAATGAAATACATGCACATATATAGTGTAGGGGACACAAACTGTACCTAACACTTGGCTAAGTTTTTGTTATTGTGAAACAATTACAATATGAGCACTCCCATCTCGGTTTACAACTTCAACAGAGTCACACGACTCACCTCACCTAACCAAGAAACTCATACATAGATTCGTCACCAAGACTCTCTATCGCAACCATATCCGCAACCTCCTGCAGTGTACCTTAGACATTCCCTCAACCACAAACTTGTTGTCTCTTCATTTATGCAGACTTCACAGATTTCAACTCTACCTCACACATGCCTCCAATAGACCTGTGTTTCCAGAATTCCCCAAAACCAACCCAAAAGAAGCTCTCCCAACTCTGTCCACCAAATCCATCTCAAGGCAGCACAAGTCCTCCTAGGTGGAGTGACTTGGCTTCTTTAGGGAGCTCTCCCCTCCTTGTCTAAGCCTTCCTCAGAACCGCGAAGCTCTTCTTGCTCTCCTTGTCTTCAAATCTGTCTTCCTTAGTTGTGCAACCTTGTTTTCTTATAGGGATTCCAAAGGTCACCATCATGAACATCGCATCCTTTGGGGGCATTGTTTCCCTTCGCGAACCCATGTGTCAAAACAAATTATTGTGCCCCTTTATGGACTCAGCTGCCCAAATGAATCATCGCACCCCTTCATGGATTAATCTCCCAAACGAACTCATGCACTCATCAACCGTCATGCCCCTTGGGACCAATGCACCCAACCTTGGTGCGATCCTCATTCCAGCACACCCTAATCTATTGGCCGCTTCATACTTGGGAAAACCCCTTAGCACCTTCGCATGCCCAAGGCGTCCACTTACCCAACTTGAGTGTTGAAGCAACCCCAAGTTTCGTCTCCTTGAGAACTTTGGCGAGGGTCTCCACACCCATCTAACTAAATACCTTATATATACCACTTAACTTGTGAGTATATAAGTTTTATAAAATTATATTTATATAATTCAAAGTTTAAACAATAAGTATATTCACACGTCATCAATCAACTATTAAATTATTAAAATATTTATAATATTAAAAAAAAATTAATATATTTAAATATCATTACAACATTAAATATTCTAATGTACATATCATTCTATTTATAATTTTAAAACTAATTTATACTTTAAAACTGTATTTTAAAATAAATTTTTATTTAAAACATTTATAAATTGATGTTTTATTATAACCATAGTTAGTTTGGAAAAGTCTATTGGTTGGAAAAAGTTTCCTTTAATACCCTGCTTGGAACTTGGAAATTTGCAATAGCTAGATACTACCAAAACCTTAAACTTAAATTTCCAAAATTCCAACTACCCTACGTGGTTCCTTGAAACTTTGAATTTTTATTTGGAAGTTTCGAAGTTCCAATAATCTAGATGCATCTTTGGCATATGAAACACCCACATCACATCATTGATGAACACATTGAGTGCATCATTAAACTGATAATGCGTGTTTGCTTGTAGATTCCACCGAACAAAAGTCAATTGTCTTTGCTCCATCATCTTATTATTATTTATGTGTATCGGGGCATATAATCTCCATATTCCACTGGCAATGGAAAACCTAACTGCTGAAAATGCTTCTTTTGCTGCTTCTTCCTCCATGACCTCTTGTTTTGCCTCAACTTCTGGAGCCCATTACGATGTGTTCATAAACCATCGTGGGTCGAATGTCAAAAATACATTTGCCATCCATCTCTACAGACGCCTTCATGATCATGGATTGAGAGTCTTTTTGGACAAGATAGAAATGGAGGAGGGACATAAAATTTCTTTTCAAATAGAACATGCCATCTGTGGTGTCTCTATCCACCTTGCAATTTTTTCTCCAGGGTATGCGCAATCTACTTGGTGCTTGGATAAACTTTTCCTTGTGATGAAGTCAGAGGCTACTATTCTTCCCATATTTTTCAACGTGGATCCTTCTATGGTCCGCTATACACTGAAAGGTGAAGCATATGTTGAAGCCCTGCTAAATCTCTAGGAGAAGAGAACATTTGACCCTCAAACTGGTGAAGAGAACCCATGCTATGGTTCAGACACTATTCAGAATTGGAGAACCGCACTTTCATGTGTTGCAGATCTGAGCAGTTTCAAACTGAAATATTTTAATGGGTCCTTCGACCACCCAGGTCGGGGCATGCTACTCCATAAAACACTCTTACTAAGTTTTGATACCATATTGTAGCATCCCCAACCACTTGATGGGTTATGCCACTAAAATCTTTCGGACTTTATATGAATATTATAAACATATACCAATATTTTGAGCTTTTTCTCAGATTCATGTGGAAATAACAGTAAAAATATACATGCAACATACACATACAAAACCCATAAAATAAAAACATGTATAAATACGCAACATATAAATTAACACATAATTGATACTTATCTTTGATGTAATACCACCAACTACATGTATACCTTCCACGAATCTCCCAGCCTTAGAACATGCTACTCAGAACTCTCCGCAGTGGGTCACCCCCGATTTGGGATTGAAATCCACCTAGGTAAAGGGATTCCTATCCAAGTTGAGGTTACACAGTCAACATGAAGGATTTCATTACAGGTGCCAACTCAAACTAACATCTTACAACCTCTTATTCCCCACATGCCTATCCTACCCCAAGAAGTTTTCCACTTCTCTACTCAACAATCCTTCGGTTGCCCCACTTCCCTTCCAGGTCTTTAGTGACAGGCCAGACAGGAAGTCTCAGAGCACTATAGTTTTAGTTAAACTCCCTTAGGAAATAAATTCCTCAGCAATTATCTCATCTGGAGAGTGTTTCTCATGGACCTGACAACCCTCTTCTTCTATCCAACTCTTAAGTCAACCAGGTACCGGCTCAGGTGAAGGAAGCTACATAAATTGGGTATGGAACAGGTGATGGCAGCAACAAAATTTGGTTAAGGAACAATACTCGCGTAGGTAAGAAACAAATATGTTACCCATGATAGGGAGGTACATCGTACATCTCCAGGAGTGTGGAATGGATGTAGAGGTCGAATGATGGCCATAACGAAGTGAATCACCAATGGAAAGAATCGTGAATTCCATGGTGAATGGGAAGAATGCATGAGTGTCATCGTCAATGAAAGGATGGATTGTGAGAATGAACGAATCACACTCCTCATACACTAAGGCCACACTCTTTTTATGCATGTCCCAAATTGGACACTTGTCAGGTTGAGAGCCACCTTGGCCCACTTTTCCCCATCCTCAAACTTAGGATAAAATAATTGTCCTTACCTTAGTCTTTAGGAATGTATTATAATATTCCTTTGGGAATAAGTCCTCTAGCTTATCCCCTTTCCTAGGCTCTTATCCCCCCCCTTTCCCTTCCTAGTGGAATTTAGTCCCCCATAATCTTTTATTGTGGTTGGTCTACACGCAACAATGTATTTTATTAATGATATGAGTGTTTACATATATAAAAATAGGCTCATTGTCCTTTAGCATCAAGGCTCTCCGACCTAATAATCACATAATCCTTCTGTCCTATAATAAACTATCTCACCAAGCTACAAAAAATATTTACATTTACAACTGGGGCTCAATCTTGGGGTGTTACATCCCCCTCCCCTTATTTTATGCACTGTCCTCAGTGCAATATATTTACACATTTACCACCAAAATTTCAAAAAGTTTCAAAAAGATGTGGGTATTCTGTCCGCATAGCATCCTCGTGCTCCCAAGTTGCCTCCTTAGGACCATACCAAATCCATTGGACCTTTACTAGCTCTATGGCTTGATTCCAGAGTTTTTTTATCTTCTAGTCCAGTATGCACGCCGAATGCACCTGAAAAGCGCGTTCTTTCTCCACCTGAATCACATTCAAATCAATAACATTATTATCATCAGGTATATATATATTTTTAGCAATGATACATGGAATACATTATGAATAGACATTGATGCAGGCAATACAAGCATATATGCTACAAGCCCAATTCTCTCTAAGATTTCAAACGGCCCACAATAACAAGCTGCCAACTTTGAACAATTTCCCAACTTCAGAGAACTTTCATTTTCCTTTACTTTCAAGAATACATGGTCCCCACTTTAAATTCCCTATGAGTTCTTCCCTTATCAGCATAGCTTTTCTCCCTGTCTTGAGAAACCTTTAAATTATTTTTTATTTTTGACATCTTCTCTTCCACTTCATATTTAAAGATGCTTGGTACCAATTGTTATAAGAAAACTCTACTAAGTGTAGGTAGTCTTCCCATTTTGATGGTTTATCCATCACATACATCCTCAACATATCCTCAACCACTTGATTCACCCTCTTTGTTTGTCCATTAGACTCAAGATGATAAGCTCTGTTAAAATTCAAATTTGTTCCAAAACCTTTAAATAATCCTTTCCATAAATTTGATGTAAATTTTGGATCTCTCTTAGACATAATTGTCTTAGGTATACCATGCAGTCGAGCGATTTCCCTCATATAGATATCAACAATGTTGGTTGTCTTGTGAGTGAGCTTCACTAGAATAAAATGGACATCTTTAGTAAGCTTGTCCACCACTACCATGATAGAATCATGCTGCTTGTTTGTCTTGGGTAGTTTGGTGATGAAATCCATTGTTACTACTTCCCACTTCCACTCAGGAATGGGTAGTGGCTATATAAAACTAGTTGGGTGTCTATTCTCATCCTTGACATTTTGACACTCTAAACATTTGGAAATATACTCAGCAACTTCCTTCTTCATGCCTGGCCAATAATATTGTCTCTCGACAGCTGCAATAGTTTTCTGATACCCTGGGTGTATTTTGGGTATGTGTTATATTCTTTGGATGATGAATCAGACTCTACAGAAGAACAAGAATCATAAGAAGAAGATCCTTATACTCTGGTATTGAGGATATTGGTTCGAGAAAGAAGGCTACTGAAAAGGTATAGTCCATGTGATTTCGGTTCAAATTTTTCTTTGTCTATTATTGATGATGATCCTAGAACTGTCAGGGAGGCAGTAGATTCAGAGGATGGAAATCTCTGGAAAAGGGCCATGGATGAAGAAATGAAATCTTTGGATAATAATGAAGCTTGGGATCTAGTGGAGTTTCCGACTGGAAGAAATCCCATTGGCAACAAATGGGTATTTAAAAAGAAGTTGAATGCAAAAGGAAAAGTGGAGAAATACAAAGCTCAATTAGTAGCAAAGGGTTATTCCTAGGTTGAGGGAATTGATTTTGGTGAGATTTTTTCTCCTGTTGCTAAGTTAACCTCTATAAGATTTATGTTATTTGTTTTTTCTGCATTTGATTTTGAAGTAGAACAGATGGATGTGAAGACAACATTCCTACATGGGGATCTAGAAAAAGAAATCTATATGAAGCAACCAGAAGGTTATGTTGTGAAGGGAAAGGAGCTGGTATGCAAGATGAAAAAGTCCCTATATGGTTTAAAACAATCATCAAGGATGTGGTATCAAAAATTTGATACTTATATGCTGGGACTTGGCTTCACAAGAAGTAAAGAGGATCACTGTGTGTATTTTAAATTAATTGGTGATCATTTGATTTATTTGTTCTTGTATGTGGATGACATGTTGTTGATAGGAAACAACAAGGAGATTATCTAGGATGTGAAAACTCAGTTTTCCTCTAAATTTGACATGAAGGATCTCGGTGCTTCAAATTTCATTTTGGGCATGGAAATTAAAAGAGATCGGAAAAAGAGAAAACTCTGGTTAAATCAGAGAAAATATGTGGAGACAATATTGCAGAGGTTCAATATGAAGGAATGTAAACCGGTCAAGGTTCCTATTCCTGTTGGTGTAAAGTTATCTGCGGATCAGTGTCCCAAGACACAAGAAGAGGAGGAGGACATGTCTCGTGTTCCATATGCGAGTGTAGTTGGCAGTTTGATGTATGAAATGGTCTGTACTAGACCGGACATTGCACATGCAGTGGGAGTTTTGAGCAGGTATATGTCAAAACCAGGGAAGAGCATTGGACAACAGTAAAAAGGGTTTTCAGGTTTTTGCGTGGCACTGCTAGCTATGGATTGTGCTACGAAGGAAGACCGGGATTGGACAGAGTGGTGGAAATACATGGCTTTGTGGATGCAGACTGGGATGGAGATCTGGATCGTAGGAGATCTGGATCGTAGGAGATCTACAATTGGATATGTGTTTAACCTGTTTGGAGGAGCAATAAGTTGGATGAGCAAAAGACAGGTTGTAGTGGCACATTCAACTACAGAAGCTGAATACATGGAAGCCACTCATGCAAGTAAGGAAGCAGTATGGTTACAAATATTGTGTTCAGGTATTGGGTTGGTACAACAAGTTATAAAGATAGAGTGTGACAGTCAGAGTGCAATTTTTCTGGCGAAGAACCCAACTTATCATTCAAAGACAAAGCATATTGATATTCAATATCACTTTGTGAGAGACATGATTGAAGAAAAGAAAGTATCGTTGATGAAGGTGGACACTTTGCAGAATGTTGCAGATTCATTAAAAAAATATGTGAGCACTGAGAAGTTCTCTTGGTGTAGAGGATTCATGGGCATTGTTGCCCTGGATTGTTGACTATGTAACCCTATAACCCCCTGTATGAAAAGAAAACAACAAGTGGGAGAATGTTGGGTATGCTTTATAATCTTTGCACGAGTAGTAGTGTTTGAGTGTCTGCACCGAGCACATAGGGGGGTGTAGGGGGGCAAGGCTCCTGAAATATTTTTTTTCTGCCTCGAGAAACGTGTCACATGTTTAGGTGGTTTTTTGGCACATGGTTTCTTTGCCAATGGTTTTATATTTTCGGTTAAGGAATTAGGGTTTTGGACTAATCCAGGTCATTGGGTTAGGGTTTTGGATGTCATTGGCTCCTATATGTATATTGTATGGTAAAAAATGTATCACAATAATGAATATAGAATATGTTGGTTTTCCCGATTTGGGTTTCCAGGGGAAAAATATCTGTGTAATGTTTGTATTTGCCATTGTATATTTTCTGTTGTTTTACTGAAAATTTGTTTGCAGTAAATATTGTACAAGGTTAAAATCTACAGTGTCTAGCATAAGGTACATTATGCATTTCTCTTAATATCAAATTTTTCATTTCCTAGAAATTTGATACATAGGTTTTGTTCCTGTATGTGAGAACTCCATCATATCCTAGCTTGAAGTCCTCAATTTTCTGTTGCAAAATGCCTTATTGTAATTTTGTTATTATTTCCATGTACTGCAAATCTAATTTTGCAGCCTCCAAAATGATGTCCTTGAAATCTGTTTGGTACATGCTAATGGTTGTAACATGCAACTCATGCACCCTACTGCTAAATGAATCAACTACCTTTTTCTCTTTCCCATTGATATGCTTTATATCAAATCCATACTCACTAAGGAACTCTAACCACCTTCTTTCCCTAGCATTTAGAGTTGGTTGTCCAAATAAATATTTCATACCATTATGATCTGTCCTCATCCAATGTTGATATAATAAGTTGTAATGTTATTGCATCTCTTCTCTTATCATAGAAATTGGTACGACCTTCATGATCATAATGCAATAAATCTACTAACCATAGTAATTTTTTCATTTTAGTTGCCCAAGGTTCATAATTTATACCTGAGAAGAATGGCAAATTTGGCATCACTATTTCATATATTTAATCAAATTCTTCATTGATCGGTTCTAGTTATGCATTCTTCTCATCAAGCATATTGAGAAATGAGAAATGGGAGAGTATATATTATTATTCAAAAATAAAAATAAAAAGTGTGAGATCTCTCTTTCACACGATCATGGGATGCAAACAACAAAATGCAGTGAACATGCTTCTCCCTTTTGGCAATGGCACTCGGCTATAATTGTAGCTCCTTTTTAATCGGTTGCTACTACCCTTGTCCGACAACACCTCCCCACTGCGAACTAATGCACATAATAACTCAAGCACGTGGCTCCTTCAACCACACACAATTCCAACATATGGCGCCCCCCCTTTGCAATTATTTCATTCAAGTGGTAGTAAAATTCAACAACACACCTCTACACAAGCTTATCCTCCACGCATGCTTCACTTCAGGTCTGATCTCATCCTTCTTGTTGGCTCCTTAAAAACAAAAAAACAACAATAGCTCCTTCCCTGGCGATGAATCCTTCCATAGAATTTTGGTAACGTTGTCTCCTTCCCTTCCAAACTCTCAACTCTAGTGATGGCGATTCACAACCTTGGTTGTCTCAAATAAAATGCACAAGGGAAGGTAACTTCAAACATATCTCCACTTCGACAATCTTGGAAACAATTCCTTCACTTCTGCAACAATTCTTGATAGTGATCCCTTTGTTCTTTACGTTTGAAAATTCTCAGCAACAAATCCTTTCTGGCCAGTGATTGATCTCAGCAACAACTCCTTTCTTTTCACAATGTTGAATCAACTACAACAATGGGCATCTAATCTCTCATGTAGTAGCTTCTCACATGGAAATACTCCCAGCCACGTATCTTTCTGAATGGCAATCTGACGTAGATACTCCACGCAGGCACAATGATTCCCTCTCTTCCATGTTGTGATCAAAACAATATCGACTCATGGGCGGCTATCCAAATGGTGTGCGACTCTCCTCCGCTCTGCGGACTGTGTGCACCAAAAAACAACGTGGCATCCATGACAACTGCTTCAACACAGGTAATTTATTTCACACAAGTAAAAGTAACAACAGTGAATTTCTTTCACAGGTAATAATTTTTGTACTTAGATGAATTTTATTTCCACACAACAATATCTGGAATGCGCACCGTGATCTCCAAATTTTATGGGCTCGCAACACATGCTTAATCACTCTCAATCACACTGATTTTCCCTTACTATGTTCTTGGGCCCACTTGTGAGGGAGTCAGGGCCAGGCCTGCTTTGATACCAAATTAACAAATATAAATTAACACCAAAGAAATCGTGATCCAAAACAACTCACCACACTTGATTATTATTCACCAAGAATCACATACATATATAGCAACAGAGATACAAAACAACCTTTGAACAGATCCCTACAAACACGGATCTGAAACCACTCATTCTCCAAACGTAACCAAGCACACAACAACCTATAACAAATTCTACTAATTTCTACATTATTCCAACAGGAAAGAAGTCGAAAGTTAGAGAGATAGAAAATGATTTACTCTTGTTTAAATCTAAGACAAAATCAATTGTGTTATGTTACGAGATGTAGTTGTCTTACTATTTAATTGAATCAAAGACAACTTTCCAATACATATAGGCTGGAAGCCATTACAACATACTCATTGTGAGCTTAACATGTCATTATGGGGAGGATAATAATCGTGGGGAAGATAACAATCATTCTTCACAACCATCCAAGCTAAACCCAATTGAGAATAGACCAATGTATTTACTATATATAATAATGATGACGACTATGCTTACTCATGAACTATATATTGGAAATTAAATTTTATCCATACTAGATTATAATTTTATGGTGTAGCATTGGACATAATGCAAGTAAATTCATGACTAACTTCCTTTAAGGTTCATCATGACTTCTCACTCTCCACGTAAGCCGTTTCATTAAATATATAAGTAAATATCACATTGCAAACTACGCGTTTCATCATGACGTGAACTTCTTTTACGTGAGTTGTACGGTCACTTTACCTGAGTTGTATGGTCAAGTACGGGTTCTATGAAGGTTCGTGAACACCGCCAAGTAACTTTCTTGAAGGTTCTCGATGACTCTTCCCTATTTCATATTTTTGGAATAATCAACGTGAAATACAGCTTCCTTGAATGTTCATCATCACCGCCTAATGCATTCCACCCTCCATCATTATCACTCCCTATCATGTTCATCATCACCACCTAATCCATTCCACCCTCCGTCATTATCACTCCCTAATCACTGCAAAATATTTCAACAAAAGAAGTGGACCTGAACTCGCTTTTTGTTAGTTGTATGGTCCCATCTCACCTCTTCCAACTTGCATTTCATATTTCTACATACTCATATTTAATAATTAATTAACTTAAAATTCTTTACATTTTCTTCGTATTTAATAATTAATTAAACTAAAATTCCTTGCATTTTCTTATACTCACCGTCAAGTGCATTCCATATCTATCTTTGTCCACCATCCATCATTATCAATCACTTATCATGCATAATATTTCAATCCTTTTATCTTACGAAAAAGTAGTTTCTCTATCTTTCTTTATACTATTGTATTGAAAAGTAGGCTCTCAGACTTTCTTTATATATATTTTTATTGATTGAATGAAAATAATGAGTTAAAATTCCTTACATTTTCTTCGTCTTGCTTTACTTTAAGCATACATATTTTCAAACACTTGATTACTTTCACACGATGCATGTCTCTCCAAGTAACTTGTTTCATTAAATATATTCACTGCCAACTGCATAGTGAGCTTGCACAAGAAGGTTTAAGGCATTAAAATATTTATTCTTGTAAAGTAGTGATGCATTTCAAAAGAGGGATAGTATGGTTACATATTATGGCAATGGTAAAATGAATTTCTCTTTTGCTTTGTATAATATTTTTATATTGAAATGATGATGATGATGATGATGATTAACGTCCACTAAGACTTAATTGGACGTTAATCGGTCTATCAGACCTTAAGAGGGTAAGTGATTACTTGTGATTCTTTAGAATTTTGTTTCTATGCTCGAAAAGCATTAAGAGAAGCTTTCCAAGATCACCATACTTTTTTTGAGTTAAGAGGTTAGGAAGGTTGGTAGTGTGATCAATATTTTGAAAATGAGATCTAATATG
>CBVK0100027892.1:0-11931 GCA_900067695.1 Picea abies | reverse complement strand
TTATTCCCATGACAAATATCATTGCCTCTCATAAATATGATGAGCATGAGCCTCTGGTGGACACTAACAAAAATCAAGCCACAAGTAACAAAGTATTACAAATCTTCTCCCTCTTTCCAATAAATATTCCACATATTCCACTTCCATATCCAAAAAAAAATGAGCAATAACGCTTAAATCTTTTATACATTTTCTTTTTACATACCAAACATAACACGAGTCCAAGATAAATGTGTACCATCTTCCATATATAACCTCTACATAGAAAAAAAAAAATGTAGTGCAGCTCCTAGATAAATGTGTACCATCTTCCATATATAACCTCTGCATAGAAAAAAAAAATGTATATGTCTGCAGCTCCTATCTCTAATATGTATAGATACTCTAGATTTAAGAACTTGAAATAAATAATTTACCAATGTGTATATAGACTTTGATCTTTAATCTCCACGTTACAAAGTGCTCACATATCACATTCTTATATGGTTTTGGCACCATGTTGGTCAAGAAAAATGTTTCCAATTGAAATTCACTTGCTTGTCACTAAGGGATATATTTTTTTTAAATGTATTTTTATTTATCAATTTTTTATAAATGTTTTATGTTTTTTTAATTTGTTATTGAAATTTAGTTAAAATTGTAATTTTAAATTGATAAAATTGTTGTTTTTATTTAAAAATAAATTTAAAATTTTTTAGTTCTTTTATTACAACTAGATTGTGTGGTGTTAACATATAATATTTGCAATTCCATAAAATGATTGTTACAGAATTTCAAGAAAAAAAAAATATCTTTCTTTTTAAGTTACCAAAAAAATATCATGAATCATTTAGATACCACTTAAATTTGAAAATAAAGTAATAGCTTAAATGTTCTAGAAAATAATCTTTTCCAACCACTTAAAATAATGAGAAGGGAAATTGACATTTTTTGTTTAGAGTTTATTGGGAATCATTTTAAATTAATGGAATTGCAAATATCATAGATTAACATTACATAATATGGTTACCCTAGAGATATTTAATGGTGTTGAAACTATTTTTTATAAAAAAACATCAATCTTGATAATCAAAAATTACTATTTCAACAAAAAAAAATTGATTAATTAAATTTCAATAATAATAAATCGAAAAAATCAAAATCATAAAACATATAAACTTCTTCAAAAATAAATATTAAAAAACTATAATATAAACATTTTATTATTATTATTTATTAAAAATAAAATATTTTATTTAAAAAACTACCAACACTACATCCCAACACACTAAGGTGGCACAATTACAATTATCATGTAACTCTAATCCTAAAAGACTAATTTATCATATGCATTAGTTAAATACAAGTTAGCTCTAATGTCAGCATTTTATAAAAGGGGTTAGTTATAATTTGGACCTTTCATGAAAGTATGTACAAGACTTTAGCTTATCTATTTTTATTTTGAGTTTCATATGACCAACCTTGTTAGAGTCTCTATACTTTTGTTTTTTCTGAATTTATGGAGGATAACTAATTTTCACAATTCAAAAGAATTTGGATCACTTTCTTATTCACTTTGATCCAATAGATTGTTCAATGAAACCTTTTCTGGAATATCAAATCATTGAGTTGGGGGATATTTATTTCACAAATTGTTGTTGTGTGGGGAGTTTTTAGTTTTTTGTAATTTATGTAGAGGATTTGTACGTTTGTTGTTAATCATTTGAGTGGGTCTAATGGTTAGGAACTTGTGTTTCCTCTAAAGAGACCATTACAAGTTCAAATCTAGAAGATGGTAGAGTATGCACACCTTTACAGACTTCAGTAGTTGAACCATTACACAAAGGGAGTCCATTGTCCCATAAACAAGGGGGTCTCATACACTAATTTGGTGTCTATCTTAGTTGTGACATTTCCAAAAATTTGATGATGATGATGATGATGATGATGATGATTTTGGTGGATTTTGCTCATACACAATTCCTTATATGGATTATGGGAGACTTGAGAATTGTATATTTTACCATTAGAGAATAATGATATTAGATGTATGCATCTCAAAACCTAAATGTATCAAATGGCCATTTACTTATAATTTAGTTTTGTTTCCATGTAGTATATTATTCACTTTTAATCAATTTTTTCAGTTAAATATTTTGTGAGATCTATTTTCAAACACATTTTTATGTCAATTTCATTCTAATAAAGATCATATTTTTTGACACATTTATGATAAAAGTTATGTACATAGAGTTTCACTTTACAAGTTTGCAAAATACTATGTAAGTGTATATAAGGATATTACATTATCTTTCAATGGTCTTTAGCTCAAGTGGTTGGGAGGAATGATGTTATCCTCCCCACCTGGGTTCAATTCTCGCAAGTGACATGTTGAACTTGTTATCCCCATTTTCTAGGGATAACTAGGAGATCATGTCTCGAGGCCCACAAGTCCTAGACATGAAGTACTAAGAGCAGGATTGACCTGAGCATGGCCCTGGAGGGCCCATTTTTCTTCTCCTTCATCAGACTTGTCCTGTCAGCAGCAGCAACATCCATCACCTTTGGCTTGGACTTGTATCAGAGAAGACTCTTGCTCCATGAGGTAATTGGTCGAAGTATCATGGTATGTGTCATATTTGATCATTATAACCTTTAGGTATATGCATCAGATTCCTTTTATTTCTGACGACTGCTTGGATCTTACATTAACCCACTTGACCATGGTTGGGGGGATTGACAGGGTACCCTAGAAAGCTTGTACCCGTAGGTTTTGGTTTGCCAGTGGGGGATTTTGAAGGGCCATCGTCCACTCCCATCATATCATCATTCTTACATCTTATCTTCCACTCATCTGCCCCGTTCCCCTAGTTTGGACAATAGGATGATTTGTTTGTGGGGTTACACCTTCTCTTATGGGAAGAAGGGGCTAAAGGCCCAAAAGGTAAAAGTTGTTGGTAAAAGATAAAAGCCATAAAAGTGAAACCTAGAGATTCCTCGCCCAGGGATCCCTGAGAAGGCAATAAAAAGCCTCTCAGCAAGAAATAAGAGGGACCCGAAGAAAAATAACAAAACAATACCTAGCCAAGAGGATGGGGGGTCTCATCACGAGCCAGCCCATTATGTTCATGGGTAGCTAGAAGTATGACATTGCCATTATCTGGTTACCACGCCAGGGCAGTGACCTTTGGTTGCATGGCCAAGGGGAAGGGGGTCTCATCACGAGCCAACCTTATCATCCCTGTGAAAGTGCTTATGGGTAACACTGTCAGCTCTGGTCACCACGCCAAGGTAGTGTCCTCTAGTTAGACCTTGAAATANNNTTGGAAAGAATTGCATCCATAACGGGTACAGCTCACCTTCTACAAAGGCACCCACAGGTAATATCACCCTTTTCTTTCACTCTACCTATATCTCTGGACATCCCTCAACCACATCACCTCGTGTTACATGGCTTGGATGATATCCTCTGGAAACTTTCCTTCTCTTATGGATGCAGGCCCAATAGAGTATTTTGTCTTTTTCTTCGGCTTTGTATACTAGGTCAGTGTAATATCTTTGAGCTATTGGATGATATATCAGAGGTTTTATGCATGTATTTGATAAAATTAATGATGAAATGTGATTGACATTTCTATGATCCCTGTGACTAATGAACCCATGGAGGGCGAATTTTTTGATGTGCAGGACCATGTCCGACGGACAAGTACCAGTTGGACCGGTACACATGGGGAGATGATTAGTTCGGACCTCCATGGGGCTAAAGAGCCCATCAGATGGTTGTTGGGACCCCATCAGGGGTAGAGACAGGACAGTGATTGGATAAGCCTTTGCACATGAGAAGAAGAAGGACGTCCCACCAAGGACACTTTGGCTAAGCTCAGCCCAGGGGGGTTGACCCACTTCAGATGGGACATTTTCCTTTTGATGACTAGAACGTCACCTAGGATGTCTTAACATCTCCTTGAGTGTGTAGCAATTTGACAGGACGGCTGGCACATGTGGCAGCTTGGAGGAGCCCAAAAGGAGATAATGTCTGACTTCTGGATGTTGGACTAGCCCCAAAAGGGCCCAACGTCTCCCTCAGAGGGGCTTGACATCTCACCTTTTGCTCATTTATGTCATTTACTTAGCAGTTAATGTAAAAACAGTATGATTTTGGTTTGTAGCCTTGTCGACCATTTTTAATGACCTAATTTTAATTAAAAGGTCATGGTACACTATATATTGAGGATGTTTTTCCCTCATTTGAACATAACACAACAACTCACACTTGTGAGGTTTGATTTTTGCGCCCTAGCTTGGGTATTTGGTCTTTTAAAGGAGGCACACTTGTTGATAGAAGGCTTTTCTTGGCATATTTTGGAATTTCTCTTGAGGAAGGTTTACAACTAGGGTTTGCACATGCTTTTCTTCATGATATGTAAGTGTTTTTCCTACAAAACTTCTTGATTGAATGGTTTTAGGTTAGTATTCTTGCATTTACTTATAAATTTGTTGATTTTAAAACCCTAGGTGACAAGCACACAAGTAGGTCCTTGTCTCATGTCCCCTTAGAGAGAAATATTCAGCCATTGAAGGAGGAAGATAGAGCCTAGCCTTTACTACACTCTTCTAACTTCTTCCCTTAAGCTAGCTTTGATTTGAAAGGTTAAAAGGAGGGTGACATCATAGGCCTAGGTTATCTACACCTAGGGTTGTCCATCTTCTAGGGTTTTAGTGATAGAGCCTTGTCCTTACAACACTCTCCCTCATTAAATCCTCTTGTTTTAACTCTCTTCTTATGCTAGCCATTTTCCAAGTTTGACCTAAAGAAGGAGGAAAGAGCACGAGGCCTTGCTTAAGCAACACCGGAGTCAGCCTCTTTCCCCTAGGGTTTTAATTCTAGAGCCCTGTCATTGCAGCACTCTAGAACCCTTCCCTCTTGTCTTTAGCCTATTACTCCTTCAACCTTGCGTCCTATCCTTGAATGACTCCATATACCCTTAGGCATTGATCTTAGACACACAACGTTGAAGTTCTAGTGTCCAAAAACAACTCTCAAAACTCTAAATTTTGAAACCCTAACTAACTAAGCTAACCCTAACTAGGCTGACGTCATAGTTGGTTATTCCATCTTGACGCAGCAAACATTGATAATGAGCAATTAAATGATGGTTAAAGGCATTTATTGAGTAAATGATTGATTGGATATATTGTTTGCTACATCAGCTCAATAGTTATTGATGAATTAATGCTTCTACATTGCTATATTGACAAAACATTGACTTCATCAATAGTTGTTGTTCATTGCTTATATATATAATTGTCATATAGTCACATGAATTACTAACCCACTGAGTTATAGCCTGCATATATATTATTATTGTTGTCTTGTTCCAGGTAGGTGTTTTCATTTGGGCATACACTTCATTTATTGGCTGATTAGCTAGATTATCTAACCTTTGGTGGTAACCTGTGAGGAGGAAACTTTGCCTTGATCTTTATACTTTGGCCTCTTCAAAACCCTAGTTTGTTGGGGACGTCTCCCTTGGGTTAACCTCCCTAAATAGAAAGAACCTCCCCATTGAGGTGACATTGGGTGGGGAAGGTTCTTGTTACGCCATTTTGGCCTCAATCCTCTAGCCTTTTGACCTAGCTACAAACTGTGCAATAACATTTTGGCGCTTTTTCCAGGGAACACTGAGTCAATTCTCCTCAAACGACAAACCTTTTCGGTAAGCCTTGCCTCAAAGACATTTCTCTTACAAGCTTACCTGGCGACTCCACTAGGCTTTTAATTCCCCTTTTCTTTGATAGTTTCAATTAAACTATCTGGTGACTCCACAAATGACGACCTGTAGTAGGCGACAATACTTGAATCCCTCTACTGTGGCCACTATTACTCTAACAAGATATGTTCCCCCAATCAACCCTAATCCTCACAAATGGTCTTACTCAGAGAGTTTCAACTTTTTCGACTTTAGTAACGTCCAAGGAGGGTTGCATGACTTACCCAAGGATGCAAATTCTTGGCTACCACTTTTTTCATGGAAAGGTATCCCTGGAAACTCACATTGGACTCAGTTCTGTGATAGTTTTGATTTTCATTTGGATGGTCAAGAACACCCTGATGTCTTCATGAGGCTATTTGCAAGTTCTCTTGTAGGGAATGTTAAAGTTTGGATCCATGGGTGCCCTAAAGGAAGTATAAAAAACCCTGAAGAACTACAAAGAGCCTTTAAAATAAGGTGGTGTGATAGTGAGCATTCACAGGACTCTTTTTCCCAATACCTTATCATTTTCAAAGGACCCTGTGAAATTGTTAGAGATTTCAGTCATAGGTTCAATCTTCTCCTAAAAAGGGTCTGATCAAAGGTGGCCTCGAAGAAAGCCATCATTGATCATTTCTTGTCCTCCTTGGAAGGAACCTTACAATTCAATGTCAAGGACCGATCACCAGCAACTCTAGAGGAAGCACAAGACCTGGCTTTTCAAATTGAAAGAAACCTTGATTTTGAAGACTACATTAATCAAAATTCTGAACTATGGGATCCAGGTAATGATACTATTATACAGCCTGAACTTCCAAAGGTCCTCCAGGTTGAACTTGCCCCCACCAAGAGAAAATGGAGCCTTTCACATGAAAGTGTTATCCCTTCCCAAGAGCCCCCTTTGAAAAGGGCCCATCCTAAGGATGAAGTTGAAGTTGTCCTACCTGAAAACGTTGAGCAGTATCCTTCGAAATATTTCTCTCTTTTTATCCACCAAGTAGGGCACCTTGCTTCCAAAGTTCATGAGCTCACACCCTTCTATGTCACTCTCCAAGTCAAAGACTCTCTCCTCCACAACTGTCTCCTGCACCCAAGTGCCACAACCAACATAATGACAGAGGAAGTTATGTGTCAATTGGGTCTGACCCCCTCACAAAAAAATACCAAAAATGACTTTGCAAAGGGAATCATTAACAACCTCGAGGTGGCATTTAACTCGTGCCCCAATGCCCCTTTCTTGATAAATGTAGTCATCATCAATGCTGTAAATAATTTGGGGATTATTCTTCACAAAGATCTCATAAATCATTTGAGTGGAAGTATTCATGAATAGTAGTATAAAGCAACCATCCCTCACCATGAAGGGGGGTTCTTTACCGTCTACAGTGAGCCTCTTGTTGGCTCCCCGGTTGAAACCCCCAATGAACCAAGTGACCAACTTTTATGCATCAATAGTGGCCTTAATAATTGGTTCATCCAAGAAGGAAAGTTAGATATGGATACCGTTGAAGAAACTGAGGGAATTTGGACCTTAGAATTTGATGGATCACACTCGAGCTATGGATTAGGTGCTGGAGTAATTTTGACAACCCCTTCGGGTGAAGTCTTTTACCATTCATATAGACTAGAATTTTGTTGCACCAACAATGTCGCCGAGTATGAAGCCTTGATTCTAGGTCTCAATTTAGCAATTGACAAAGGTGTTACAATCATGGAAGTAAAAGGGGACTTAGACCTCATTATGTCACAAGTTTTGATGAGATTTGCCACTAAAAATGAAAAGTTGAAAAAATATAGAGATGTGGCCCAAACCCTTTCAAAAAACTTCAAAAAAGTGTCGATCGAAGTCGTTCCTCGAGAAGAAAACCACATGGTCGATGCTTTGGTTGTCTCTGCTTCTACTTTGCAACCATGTGAAGGACCTTTTCACAATCTATGCAAGATGGAAGTCCTTTTTAGGCCTTCTGTTCCTGACAATTTAGAACATTGGCAGGTGTTCGAGGATGATGATCAAATTATCAGATTCATGGAGAACAGTAAAGAGTTTACCGATTCGCAAGTTGCTTTCCTGGATGATTCTATGGATCTAGAAGTCATTAACCTGCAAAGAAATACCTTGCCAAAGGGTTGTATTCCCCTATAAAACCTTTTTGACATGCATGATGTTTTTAAGGGAAAGAGAACTGACAAGCAAGATGAAGAAGCCCTAGAATTCAATATCGGTACAGAGATGGATCCAAGGATGGTAAAAATAGGAAAGGGCACCACCGAGAAAGAAAGAAAGGAAATATTAGCGCTCATAAGAGAATTCAGAGATACTTTTGCATGGAACTATGATGATTTGAAAGCCTATAAGGGGGATGTCATCCAACATGCCATACCTTTGGTAGAAGGGGCCAAACTGTTCTGACAAAAGCTAAGACATATCAACCCAAAGCTGGCAGGCCAAATACAAAAGGAGCTCCAAAAAATGGTCGGTGTTGGTATCATAGCCCCTATCAGGTATTCTTCCTGGATGTCAAACTTGGTAGTTGTTCGGAAGAAAAATGGTGATATCCGCCTGTGTGTTGATTTCCAAAACCTCAACCAATTGTCATTAAAGGACAATTATCCCCTCCCAAACATGGAACATTTGCTTCAACAGGTCATAGGGGCAGGGATGATGTCTATGCTAGATGGGTTCTCAGGGTACAACCAAGTCTTACTCAAAAGGGAAGAACAACTCAAAACTACATTTACTACACCTTGGGGAACCTTTATGTACTTAAGGATGTCGTTTGGTCTTATGAACGTTGGTGCCACTTTCCAGAGAGCAATGGATTTTTCCTTCAAAGACCTCATACAAAATATCATATAAATTTACCAAGATGACCTTACAGTTGTGTCCAAGGATAGGAAAGACCATCTCTCCCACCTTAGGATTGTTTTTAAGCAATGCAAAAAGTATGGTATCTCACTAAATCCCAAGAAATTTGTCTTTGGGATTGACGAAGAAAAACTGTTAGGACACGTGGCCTCACAGGGAGGAGTCTCCATTGATCTTGAAAGAGTCCAATCAATAAAAGATGTCTTCCCTCCAGCCAACAAGAAAGCTTTGCAATCTTTTCTTGGAAAAAATCAACTTCATCCGTAGATTTGTGCCAAATTTCGCCAAAAGGATAAAACCTTTGAGCGTTTTGCTAAAAAAGGACGTTGCTTTTAGGTGGGGAGATGAGACAAATAAATCCTTTGAAGATATTAAAAATGCTATTTCCCAAGCCCCCATATTGATTAGTCCTGATTTCTCGCAGGATTACATAATATTCTCATTTGCATCCCAGGATACTATTGCAGGTGTCCTAATGCAAAAGGACACTGATAACTATGAACACCCCATGGCCTTTATGAGCAAAGTCCTAAGAGACTCGGAGTTAAACTACTCGATCACAGAGAAACAAGCCTATGCCTTGGTCAAATCCCTTAAACACTTCAGGAACTACATCGGTTACAATAAAATCAAGGATTATGTCCCATACCCAGCTGTGAATGATGTTTTATCGCAACAGGACTACATGGGTACTCGAGGGAAGTGGGTTTCCAAAATCCAGGAGTATGACATAGAAATAAAACCCACCAAGATAATAAAGGGACAAGGTTTGGCCCAAATGCTAACTGAAAGAAATCAATAATCCATACATATGGGTGAGAATGAACAAGTAAATGTAATGATCAGTGAACTAGAACATGACGAGTGGTATTCCGATATCATTTATTATCTAAAGAACTTGTCTTGCCCTAATCACTTAGTGGACTACAAGAGAAGGGCTTTGAGATTGAGAGCTATGAAATATTGCTTGACTGAAGATGGACTTGGATGGAAAAATATTTATGGTGTTATACTTCGATGCATAAACAAGGATGAGGCAAAGAAGTTACTGGAAGAATTGCACTCTGGACATTGTGGTGGACATTTTGTTGCTCATACCACTGCCCATAAGATCTTGAGGGATGGATATTATTGGCCAATGTTTTTTTCACACACTTACCAACACGTCTGATCTTGCCAACCTTGCTAGTACTTCTCCGGCAAACCAAAACTCCCAGCGCAGCCCTTGAAAGCAGTGGTAGTAGAGGCGCCCTTTCAGCAATGGGGTTTGGATTTTGTTGGTGAGTTAAAAGACAATTCAAGCAATGTCTATCGGTGGATCCTAATAGCTACAGACTATTTCACCAAATGGGTCGACAATCCCCACAAAAAAGGCCACCGAGGAAGTAGTCATGAATTTCTTGGAAGACCGGATCATAACTAGGTTCGGTGCCCCTTCCAAGATCACTACAGATAATGCCAAAGCTTTCAGCTCTTACGCTCTGGTAGAATTTTGTTTCAAATATGGCATTACCCTATCCCATTCTTCCAACTACTACCCACAAGGAAACGGGTTAGTAGAATCAACCATTAAGAACCTCATGAATATTTTGAAGGAGGTTGTCGAAGAGAATAAAAAGTCATGGGATAGCAAAATAAAATATGCAGTATGGGCAGACCGAATAACGACCAAAACTTCCACAGGGAAAACTCCTTTTGAGTTGGTATATGGACTTGAAGCAAAGCTTCTTGTGAACCTCCAAATCCATATCCTTCATTTTTCTCAACAATACAACATAGATGCAGAAGCAATCCAAGGAAGGATCAATCAGCTGATAGAGCTAGATGAAACATGGAGAGGTGCCTTAGGTCAAATGACAAGAAATCAAGAAAATATAAAGAGCACCTTTGATCACAAAACCAAGGAAAGAAATTTCACCAAAGGAGATCTTGTTCTACTTTGGGATAAGAGAAAGGAAAAGTATGGTATGCACAAAAAATTCGACAGTCTATGGGGAGGCCCTTATAAAATCATGAGTTGTGCAGATATGAATTGTTTCAACTTAGAGACCATGGAAGGAGAAATCATGAGGCTGCCAGTGAACGCTTTACATATCAAGCGTTACTACCCCCCTGAGACCTGACTCCGCAGGTAAGTATAGGTAGGTAGGCATTCTTCCGTGTATTATACAATTTGCATTTCATGATATTTTGCTTCTTCACTTGCATATTGATTGTTTTATTCCAGTCATATTTATATACTATATTTGTGGGATGGAAATACCACCCCACCTTTGTTACTGATGCCATTTTCGAGTATGAGAAGGTCTGCAGGTTATGCCAGAGATGTTGAGGTTCTCATGCGCTCTACGATGAGCACATGTCCCTGAGTTGCAGCCAGATGTTATCCCCGTTTTCTAGGGATAACTAGGAGATCATGTCTTGAGGCCCACATGTCCTAGACATGAAGTACTGAGAGCAGGATTGACCTGAACATGGCCCTGGAGGGCCCATTTTTCTTCTCCTTCATCAAACTTGTCCTGTCAGCAGCAACAGCATCTGTCACCTTTGGCTTGGACTTGTATCAAAGAAGACTCTTGCTCCATGAGGTAATTGGTCCAGGTATCATGGTATGTGTCATATTTGATCATTATAACCTTTAGGTATATGCATTAGATTCCTTTTATTTATGACGACTGCTTGGATCTTACATTAACCCACTTGACCAAGGTTAGGGGGATTGACAAGGTACCCTAGCAAGCTTATACCCATAGGTTTTGGTTTGCCACTGGGGGATTTTGAAGGGCCATCGTCCGCTCCCATCATATCATCACTCTTACATCTTATCTCCCACTCATTTGCCCTGTTCCCCTAGTCCAGACATTAGGATGATCTGTTTGTGGGGTTACACCTTATCTCGTGGGAAGAAGGGGCTAAAGGCCCGAAAGGTAAAAGTAGCTGGTAAAAGATAAAATCCATAAAAGTGAAACCTAGAGATGCCTCACCCAGGGATCCCCGAGAAGGCAATAAAAATCCTCTCAGCAAAAACTAAGAGGGACCCAAAGAAAAATAACAAAACAAGACCTAGCCAAGAGGATGGGGGGTCTCATCACAAGCCAGCCCATTATGTTCATGGGTACCTAGCAGTATGACATTGCCATTATCTGGTTACCACGCCAAGATAGTGACCTTTGGTTGCATGGCCAAGGGGAAGGGGGTCTCATCATGAGCCAGCCTTATCATCCCTATGAAAGTGCTTGTGGGTAACACTGTCAGCTCTGGTCACCACACCAAGGCAGTGTCTTCTAGTTAGACCTTGAAATAAATAAGAAAAAGCAATAAAGAAAAGAAAGA
>CBVK0100027891.1:0-10177 GCA_900067695.1 Picea abies | reverse complement strand
TGCCAAAATTGCCAGAAAACAGTTTTGAGCCAGTCGAAAAAGGTGGGTGACCAGTGATATCCACCTGGATCACATTTGAAGTGGATATCCAAAAGGAAAAAATGAGTGCTAAAAAGGTGGTTGAGGCATGCTGAAACCCTTAGTCATAAGGAAAAGATATCTGGCAAGGACCTCATAGATTGCCAGGTGGGCAGTGAGAAGGAGTCGGTGGATCTCGTAACCTGCCAAGTGGGCAGAGGAGACATCCAAGGTTTCCAAGTGGGTAAGGGAGGAGGGATGAGATCGACAGAGAGTTCATTGACATATGGAGAGGAGGCAAGAGAGAGACCTCACTCATATGGAGATTCACGCAGAACTGTGAGCCGCGTGAATGAAGATGATGAGAAGTTACAAAATTATGTCATAGAGGAGGAGGATCAAAAGACTGTTCTGATCATTGGAGGACTTTATATATTCCTACCAAGTGACTAAGGAGAGGCTAACACTGATTTTGTAGAGGAGACATAAGTACAACCAGCAGAGATTGTCATGGAGGAAACATAATAGATACTGATGTCTGTACCAACAAAAAGAGAATGCCTAGTTGAGTTATTCACTCAGTGGGAATTGGAGTTGAAGGAACTGGAGGATTGGTTGGTAAATATAGAACCAGAAGGTGGCTTCAAGGAATATCCATGCCAGGGGAGATACACCAGCACGAGTCACAGCTGGAGGAAGCTAGAATGGGAACAACCGAAGGACTGACAGGATAAAATTTGTCTGGAGAAGTGGTAGTTGAGCATCATTTCAGTGATGAGGAGTCTACAGGGGTGAAGAATACAACAAAGTGAAAATATAAGGATACAAAGGAAGAATATGTCTTGGGGAGTCAGTGTGATTTTCCCATCGAGAGGGAGCGGGTGCGACGAGCTAGCTTGCAACATAGGAACCAGCCGATCGACAAGGTGATCGAGGATATAAGGAATATGTTGTCGAAGTCGATAGAGGAATTGGTCAGAAAGAGGAATATGGATGAAAAAACACCTGCACGAGTAGCGGGGATGATGCAGGAGAATAAGTGGAAAAGAAGAGGAGCTGAGAGACAACTCCAGAAGAAAGTGTGGGATCTAGGTGGATTTTAGCCACGTTGGAAATCTCATGAGCAAGAGCTCATGATTTTTGTTGCTATGGAGTATGGTGTAGGAGCATCGCTCCATCTCAGAATGTGCTAGCTAATCAACATGCATGGTGTGCATTCAAGGGAAGAGAGGCACTTCCCTTTCATTTTTTCCTCGAGAATCCAAGGCACCATCTAGGCATTAATTTAAGACAAGATGGAAGAGCCAAATCGTGCTTTCACACAAGCTGGGAATAAGGTCGCCATTAATAGGTTGATGGAAGAAAGGATATGCATCCGATTTGGAGCAGAATTGCCATCATTGTAATTTGGCCTTTCGATAAGCATTAGGGATGGTGATTTGACACCATTAGTTAACTTGCGAGGGAAGCTCGTGGAGCCCCTCTTGTATACATATTTGTATTATTGCAAAGTAGAGGTTGGATTAGGTTAGGATTGACAAGTTGGGTTGTAAGGGGAGATATAGAGAGTCGAGACTTAGTTATATCTCGAACTCCACCATTGTAAATTGGCGTTCCACCATTAATAGAAAATGACAGTTTTTCTTGGTTTACATTTCTATTCAATGGATGTTGTGTTATGAATGTCATTTGCATGCTTGTGAATTGTAGATGGATGTTAGAAATCCTCTGTAGTGATAGAGTTACAATTTTCTATCCGCAAGTGTGTTAAGTTATGTCTGGTTCTCTAGGCTGAGTGTTAGGAGTGCATGATAGAGATCGGAAACTCTATTAGCCGATGTAAGGAGTGCTTGTTTGAACTCAGTGGAGTCAAAAGAGAAGTTTCCAGGAGGGCACACCAAATTAATTTACAGACTCAGAGAGAAATTTCAAGGTGGTTACGTCCCTTGAAAATAAATACTGTGTGGAGAGAGGCACAGTGCAGATTTACTGAACACTCTAGAATACTCTACCAAGAGGGCATTGAGCTAACGTGAGCATACCCAGGAAATACATGGTTGAATGTGTAGAAGAATCCCAAAATTGTTGAACATTCTAGTGAAGGAAGGATTTGCAAGAAGTGCATCGACAAAGGAAAGGAGATGCCTTAAACATTTCCATAAGGCTGAGGGAGAAGCCATCAAAGAACTGAGCCAAGTGTAAGGAGTGCACCTAAGGTGTCAAGAGTTATCCTTATAAGCTCACAAGGCAGAGTGAGATCTTTCTAGGAGGGCACAAGAAGCTCGTAAAATAACTTGGAACCTTGGAGGTTTTCAAGTCGAGCAAAGTCGTAGGAGAGTTGCACAAATTTCTACAAGGAGTGCAAAAAGGCACTTGTTAAACCTTCCAAAACAACCAGAATCTCTGATACCAAAATACTTGATCCAAAAATGGAAGAAATTACTAAAAAATTGACATTAACAAGATGATCATGAATGATTAAAGAGTTCAACAATCATAGATCATGCTACAAATAAGAGAAAATAATAGCAGAAAGAAAGAGAAATATACAACAAGAACTTGTTAACAGAGTTCACCAATGTGAGGCTACGTCTCTGAGCTTGCTTCCAAGTGGAGGACCTCTTTATTGATATTTAAATGCTCAAGTTATCTTTAAAATGGATCCTTGATGTTACAAACAAGCTTATGATATGATGTACAAGACCTCCTTGTGCAGATGCACACATGCCTCAACAATATCCTCTCAAAACATGAGTAAAATGCCCCTCAAAACATGAGAAATGGGCCATAAACTCAAACTCCTCTTTACATTCCTTGCATACAAAGTACCCTTTGAAGCTCAATAAGCCTGGTTTATATAGTTTTTAGGCTCATTTAGAGAAGCCTAACTTCCCACAAATATTTGGCCTCTTTTTGGGATCAAATCCCCCTCCAAATGGCCCTTACCTCCGGTAGCTCCAGTCACATGGCGCAATTGAAAGAACCATAGCCTGAGTAGTGCGTCGATCGACCTGGCCTCTGGTCACCACCCCCGAGTCATATAGTGTAGGTGGCTATACCTTCACGCCTGTATCCTTAACACCTAAATGAGTTATATGGTGGTGTGGAGTGAATTGACCATGAAATGGTGGTTGTATGGTATTAATATGATCACGGGTTGAGGCTAGACCCCAACCCCCTTCTTCCTCTGCCCATTACCATATTCACTTTAAATATTTTAATGTGGCATTGGTATAACAAGTCACACGGTGGTGCATTGGTAACTGGCCTGCCCAAAGCGCTCCCCTTTCCAGAGGTCTTAAAGTCGACTCTACTAGTGTCCAACAATCCCTTTTACATCTTCCAATGAATGATGGGGTGCTACGTGGTAGCCCATGTCTGGGCCACGTGGCACCATTTAACTTGCCTGAGAATGGGTCACTTGTCAGATGTTGAATGATCCATGTCTACCACACCTACTCAGTCAGCATTCCCATCCTCTTCCACGTCAGCTGCCAAGTGTCACGATGCCACATAATCATGACGACATCGACATGACATCATGTTGACATCAGTGTTGAATTTTTTCCTGTTTGGGAAATTGAACAGAGTGCGATAACGTTTTGATGTAGAGCTCCATCTCAACAGGGTTCGTTGACCTCCCGGTCTATGGATCTTCAATTCCCCCGAGCCGAATTCGCTCCTTGGTTCACATTGGAACCCTCAACATATATAAAATCACAGGTCCTTTGACGAACCCCGCCTATGCGAACAAGCGCCAGGCGCAAGGTCCCCTCACGCGACCACCACCAGTGACCACGAGCCTAACCAACAAGCACTTTGCATTTTGCGACTTCAAGACTTCTATTGTGGGTCGCCCCGACTCCTACGATTCCTGATCTCTGAAATAGGGCTCAACGGTCCCTAGTTCCTCCCTTCAATTCTTCACTAACGTGACCTCTGACTGCGACCTGGGGCCTAGCTCCCAAGCGCTTCAGGACTTCTCATATCGGGACTTCACAAAGTATCCCTCTCCACTTCTCCCGAAATGAGAACTCACAATGAACGTTATGCCAGATTGACGGTCTTGATTCCCCTACGATCTAACAGTCCAGATCCTTTTCTTGCGAAGTCAAAATTTCGTGACTCGCGACTTCCTAAAGCAATTTCCTCCACTCTTCCGACTGTTGATTTCCCAATATTCCAAAGTTTGAAATCAATGAATCACACTCCTTTGGATCTGACGACCACTATCCCTCCTGAGCTTGTGAGTGTTTAAAGACTCTCACCTTATCCTCCTCCCAGATCTACTGGATCCAACGGATCATGGAAATCGGTGTTTCTCCCTTTAGGAATTCCAAAAGTTTGTCCAGGTTCTTAATGTTCCTGGTCAATAAATTGGCATTAGCCCTTCTGAGCTTGATTCTGCGAGGTGACTTCAACCCTTGTCTTTTCTCTGAACTTCTCCAAATTCTCTATCCTTCCTGAGCTTGATCCTCGATGCAAACTCAAGGATTCTAAGGAATCTTTCACACACTCCTTGTGGCCTTCATGATAACCTTTGGTTATCTAGGAACTCCAAATATGCACACTCCTTGCGACGTTAGTCCTTCAACCACTTACCAGGGTTGGAAAAGTCTAAGACTCGACTTGGCCTATGCACTCCTTGCACAACTATGTCCTATACTTTCACTCCTACGGGTATAAGTTAACGCTATCTCTCCTAATCTTTTCTGAGGTAAAACTCAGAATCTTGTCAACGCACTCCTTGTGTACTTTCACTGCATCCTTGCAGAAATTTTCAAGAAGAGAAATGATTGAACCTTATATTCTTCTCCCATTATTCATACATTCAACATGAAATCAAATACACTCACATCATTGAAACAAATGCATAACAAAGACTAGAAATAAACTGCAAACATACCATTCAATAGATGCATACAGGAACCATAAATACACCAGAAAATTGGATCAAAGAATTCCTATATTAATTCAAGTGCTTATGTACATCATCTCAACAACAACAATTGTCTTCTCATATAGCTTCTACCATCTATGTTCTTCTCCATTCTCCCATGCTCTCTTTCTCTACTGCTCTGTTGCTCTACATATCCATTACAATGAGAATAATACAATACATACGAGGGAGTATTCTTGAGTTTTCCCTCCTACAACCTTAAGCTATCATATCGAAATGAAGACTAACATCTACTTCACATTGATTACATTAATTGTCCACAAGCAACATATGAGAGAGAATGCTCAAGATCTGTATTACAATCCCAATATATTAAAAGAAATTACATCTTCCATCTATTAAATTAATGTGTTTTCTTTTGAAGTTCAAAAATTTCTTCAAAACGTGCACTGGTGTATATCCAATTGTCCTCCACTCGGGCTCGTTGGCAATGCTCCTGCATCATACTCCTCTGGCTGAAAAATTCATGGAATCCTTTCCATGAGCTCCTGCACCGTCTGTCCATGTTTCTGGATATGTGCTTCACTTTCCCAACTGGCATCTTCAATCAGGTGTCCCTTCAATTTTACTAAATATTCAAAATATTTCTTCCTTCGGGTCTTCTTTCCATCTAATCAATGAAATTTTCCATCTGTGGATTTTTCAGCTACAGGCATCTGTTTGACCCAATGAATTTCCTTTTTCCTCTCTTCTCCTACTTCATCTTCTCTGTAAGGATACAAATCTTCTATGTTGAATATGGGTGATATTCCCACATCATCTGGAAATTCTATCTCATAAGCATTTGCCTGAAATTTCCTTAAAATTTTACACGGCCCTATCTTCTTCATCTTCAACTTGTTATATGTTCCCCTTGGTAACCTTTCTTTTCTTAGATGTGCCAAAACTAAATCTCCCACTTCGAATGGAAGCTCTCTTCTATGTTGATCTGCTCTGCGCTTGTATTCCTAGTTAGAGCTCTACAACCACTCTTTAATCTTACTGTGGAGATACTACATCTCTACTGCAAAGTTTTCCGCTCCAACACTCCTGAACTCATTATTCTCTAAGTATCTTAACTCAGATACTCCTCTTGGTTGCATTCCATACATTATCTGAAATGGGCTCTGTCCCGTGCTCCTATTAGGTGAATCATTATATGCAAATTCGTCTTGTGGAAAAATATGATCCCACTGACTATGGTGTTCAGTTACTAAGCTCCTAAATAAGTCCCCTAAACTTCTATTTACTACCTTAGTCTGTCCATCCATCTAAGGGTGATATGCTGATCTAAAAGATAAATTTGTCCCCAACTTCTTCCATACTGTCCTCTAGAAATGACCAACAAATTTGGTATCTCTATCTGAAACAATACTCTTAGGTAACCCATGAAGTTGAACAACTTCTTTGAAAAACAAATTGGCAATGTGTGTTGCATCACTGGTTTTCTGACATGGACTGAAATGTGCCATTTTGGAAAATCTATCGACTACCAAAAATATGGAATCATAACCCCTCTATGTCCTAGGAAATCCTAACACAAAAACCATGCTTACCACATCCCACAACCTTTATGGTATTGGAAATGGTTGATAAATCCCAATATTCTATCTATTCCCCTTTGCGTGATGGAAGATTCTACATCTGTTCACAAATTTCCTCACATCTGCCCTCATTCCTCACCAATAATAAAAATTCTTTAGTTTCTCAAATGTTTTATCATGGCCGAAATTTCCAGCCAATCCCCCATAATGCTTTTCCTTTAATTGATTTTCTCTCATAGAACTCTATGGGATACACAACTAATTTCCTTTGCGTAACAATCCATCTTGGATCAAATATTCATTCTATTGGCTTCTATCTCTCAGAACAGGATTCTCGCATGCTTCATAAGCATATTTAAAGTCTAAATCATCCCTGTACATTTCCTTAAGGCTGTCAAAACCTAAGGTCTTCACTCGAAAATCCTGCAGAATCAAACATCTCCTGCTCAATGCATCAACAACCTTGTTATCATTTCCAGAAATGTGCTTTATAACAAAAGTAAATTTCTACATAAACTCAACCCATTTTTCATGTTTCTGGTTCAGTTTCTCCTGTTTGGTTATGAATTGTAAGGCGTGATTGTCGCTATACAAAAGGAACTCTTTCAGAACCAGGTAGTGCCTCCATTTCTTCAACGCCTTTATGACTTCATAAAACTCGTTATCATATGTGGAGTAATTTTTCTTGGCTTCATTCAACTTCTCACTGAAATATGCAACTAGTTTATTGTCTTGACTCAAGACTTCTCCAATCACAAATCCACTTGTGTCACATCTAAATTGAAATATTTTGATGAATTCTGATAGAACCAGAAATGTCTCTTCAGTTATCTTCTCCTTCAACAACTTGAAACGTTTCTCTTCTTCCTTTGTCCAATGAAAATATTTGTCTTTTCTTGATTGTGTCCATCATTGGTGCACAAATTCAACTAAAAATTCTGATGAACTTCTTATAAAAACTAGTTAATCCATGGAATCTTCTGACTTCAAAGATATTCCTTGGTGATGACCATTCTTTTATTCCTTATACCTTCTTTGGATCCATCTTCAACTCATTCGAAGAGATCACAAACCCCAAATAAATGAGTTATGTCTTCATGAAAGACGACTTCTTTATATTTATCGGCAATTTCTCTTGTTGCAACCTCCTCATCACTGAAGTTAAATTCTCCAAATGTTCCTCCTCGGTCTTACTAAAGATCAATATGTCATCATGATACACAATTAAAAACTTACCATTGAAATCTTTCAAGACTTCGTTCTTCAATCTCATAAAAGTACTTGGTGCATTCGTCAAGCCAAATGGAATGACAAGCCATTCATATAGTCCTTCATTCATCTTGAATTTTGTCTTCCATTCATCACCTTCCCTCATTCTAATCTGGTGATATCCACTCTTTAAATCAATTTTTGAAAAAAACCTTTGTCCACTCAAGAAATCCATCAAGCTATCCATCCTGGGTAAAGGAAATCTGTACATGATGGTGATTTTTCTTATAGCCCTCGTGTCTGTACACATTCTCCATCCTCCATCCTTATTTGGACTCAACATTGTTGGTACAATGCATGGACTCAAGATTTCTCTAATCAACCCTTTGTCCATCAAATCTTGGACTTTCTTCTTAACCTCTTCATTCTCTTACGATGTCAATCTGTACACTGCTTTGTTTGGTAAACTCACTCCTGGTATAAGGTCAATATGATGGCTTATACTCCTGATGGGAAACAACGAACAAGGTAAATCATCCACCACTATATCAGCGAAATTCTCCAGCAGTTCCAGAATTTCCTCAGGTAGATCATCTATCCAAGTACTAGTCAAGATGACTTTAGGTTTTCTCACGACAACAAACTGCATTTCTTGATATTTCTTGACTTCATCAAGAAGTTCCATCCCACTCATGAGAAGTATAGTATTGCTTGTTTCTGTCTTCACCTTCTTGTCTTCAATTGGCAGCAACATAAGCGTTCTACCATTCTTCTCCAAGGTGTAAGTATTCTTTCTTCCATCATGAATAACATTTCTGTCATATTTCCAAGGCCTCCCCAACAAAAGATGACAGACATCCATGGGAATTACATCACATAAAATCTCATCTCTATAATCCCCTATCTTAAATTCAACTAAACATTGTTTAGTGACTGTTACTTGATGTCCTTTTTGCAACCACGAAACTTAATATGGGCTTGGATGTGCAACTATCTCCAATTCCAGCTTCTCAACCATTTCTGTGGATACTAAATTATTCATACTTCCACTGTCAACTATCACCTTTCATACCGTGTCCTTGGTCTTGCAAGCAATCCTAAACAAAATGTTCCTCTGGATTGGATTTTCCATCTCTTTTTCTGGCTTCAAGAGAATTTTCCTCATCATCAAGGATTTTCCACCTTCTACATCTTCTGCCTCAACATTTCTCTCCTGCGCCTCTGAAATGTGAGCTTCACCTCCTCCATCCCTTTTTCTATCGAGACATTCCCAAGATTTTTGTCCCATATTCCCACAAACAAAACATTTCACTTCACCTCCTTTGCCTCTTCCTCTTCCTCTTGATCGAGGAAAAGTATTCCTATCGACATATTGTCCTCCTTGAGAACTTCCTCCACTTTCTGGGTGATTATGAGGGTTCTTTTATTCATCCTTGGGCTTATGTACTCTATCCTAGGCAACTTCTTTGCATTTGATCTAACTTCTACCTCTTCTCCTTTGACCTTGCTTTTGGGTCAATTTCTCTTCAACCTTTAGGGCAATTTGATAAGAATCTTTCACATTTTTTATGGTCACCATGCTCATCTTGTCTTGAATCTCATATCTTAGGCCATTCATATATCTGGTGACCTTTTCATCATCACTCTCATGATGACTATATATGATGTTTAACTTGTAAAAATCCTCTATATACTCCTTCACTTTCATCCCTTTCTGTCTCAAATTTAGCATTCTTCGAAACAAATTGATTTGATAGTCTCTTGGTATGAATTTGGATTTCATCTTTGCTACCATTCTATCCCAGATTTTAATTTTGTGTTTTCCTTTACAACGCCTGTCATCCTATAGGTCATCCCATGATAGTGTTGCATGTCCTTTCAACTTAGTGACAACTTGCTTAATTTTATTATCTTCTTCGAAATCCTCATAGTCGAAGTATTTATCTAGAGATCTAAACCAATCTGGTAGCTCCTCAACATCCAAGTTGCCTTCATACATTGGGATGTCCAATTTCTCTCTAGCACCCATTCTTGAAACAACTTTTAGAAAATGTTCCTTTGCAGCATCTTCGGCTACAAATTCTTCTGCTCCTTCCTCGTTTTCTCTTTCAGCCTCACTGATATCTCTAGTATTAGGTGTTTGTCTCTATGTTGTCTCCATAACATCTAATTGAGCTCGAAGTTCTCTTATTTCTCTTTCCATAGCTGGATCATGTAAAGCTCTGTCTCGACGTCTCCTTGGCGACATTGTTTCAATATCTCCATGCATAATTCAAATCACAACTTTCCTCTATCTTCCCTTGCTTACAGAAAACAATAGTTGTAAGCTCTGATGCCACCTGACACAGAGCCCCACCTCAGCAGGGTCTGTTGACCTCCCAGTCTACGGATATTCAACTCCCCTGAACCGAATTGGCTCCTTGGTTCACGTTTGAACCCTCAACACATATAAAACCATGGGTCCTTT
>CBVK0100027888.1:0-11731 GCA_900067695.1 Picea abies | reverse complement strand
CATGGGTAGTTCAATAGTCAATATACTGAGTATGTTGTGGTTCACAATGTGTTGTTGTGAACTTCACTAGTTCTCCTTCAAATATGTCTGATCACTGCTGCCAACATTTATGTCCATGAAACGAAATCAAATTCATAAAAACAAAAACAGAGCATATGCAAAAAAAAGATCTCTAAGCAATCGAAACCTACACTGAATTATGTTGTTATCATCTGAAAAGATCAAAGCTTCAACTATCTAACATTTATACTATTGAAATCAACTGCTAACACTAATCTATAAGGATTTTGACCTTTGTTGGGCAGTGGGCCCTTTCCGCTTCAACAGGTCAGTGACTGGAGTCTACAATAATCTTTTTTTCAATCCACACATTCCTCTTACTCAAATTTCAAAACATAGAATTAAACTATGCTAACAACTCAACTCACATTCATTCATAAATGATCAAGACCTGGAAATAAATGACATCCTTCAATTAAAATTCAACTCAAAATCTGTTCTGCAATATGTAACACTGCTTCACATACTGTGTTATGCTAATTCTCTACTACCTCCACCATCCTTACCATGACTATTTAAACTGTCTTAGTCGTGAAACACAAGGAGGTGAAATCTTTAGTAGATCAGTCAATTATCAAATTTATATATTCGGTTACATATTTTAAGCTTCATCCTCATGACACAAAGCGTATGAGGATGAAGCAATAAACAAACTAGCTTAACATAACCTTGCTAGAGCTTTGATGATTCAACACACATCCAACAATTATCCTGGGCACGATATGGAGCTAAACTTGGTATATTTTGCTTCCTATATTGGTACCGGATCGTGATTGGTGAGATTTGGTAAATGGTACCAGATCCGAATAGTATGCAAGTGGTTGGTACCAGACTAGAATAGTATGCGGCCGTTGGTACTGGATCGCAACAGTGGATGGTTCGGTACTAGATCTGAATGGAAGGTGTGCTTGGTACCAAATTCAGACAGTGGCAATCTGGCGCATAAGTACCGGATGGCTGAGCTGATACATAAATGTTGAAATCATCTAGAGGTCAAAGGTTATACATGGCAATTTAAAACATTAGTACATTAAACATTTAGTCTCCTAGCTCAATAAACCACAAAATGCACGAATTCAATTATACTTTACCTTATGACCTCATCAATGGCAAATGGTAGTGTTCTTTGTCATTTATCCAAGCTTAGGTAAGACAAAAAGGTATAGATGAGGAGTATAATAGGGTAGTGGAGATGTCAATTTAGAGGCTCAACATTACCCCATGCCAAAACCATTGCATGTCCTCATGCAACTAAAACAACTCAAAATTTTTCAAAATTTGAGACTCCATTCTTTACTTCTATGGATCAATGATGTTGATGGCTGAGGCTTCTACTTTTAGCTCCCTTTTATGACCCTAATGTATTGTAAGAGTCTTAGTACCTTCTTAATCTTATTAGAAGTCTTTTCATGGTCATCTTGAAGTTTCTAGCCGGTTGCCTTCAGTTGTTCGTTTTCCTTTTTGATATACCTGCCCAGTAGTTGGTATTCCTTCACTTCTTGTTTGAGTTTCTGGTTTTGTTTTTGTAGCTCCCCAATCTTTTTCTTTTGTTAAGGTTCTTGTTGACCCCATTGTTTCTAGCTGGATGTATTCTCTTTCCTCCACTTCCTCCCTCATCCCACATAAAGTTATAGTAACTTGTTCCTCAGTCAATCTAGGGATGTCATCCTGGACTGATAGGTCTTCAGAAAGGGAGGTAAGATCCATTGGTTCTTCATGTGTATGAGGACTGACATCTGCTTTTCCTTTCTTTTCCATTCTCATTGTGGTTGTTTTACAAGGGGGTAATGGACCAGAGGTGCTCACAAGCTTCCTTTTCTTCTTTTATGTTCGTGGAATGGTTACAAGGGATTATTCTATAAACTTTTCATCTTTATTTTCTGAGCTATTCTTTTCTTTTCTCACAGTTTTTATCTTATGAACTTTCTCCTCAAGTGCTACTGTTGAGGTCTCCTCCACTAATTTGGATTCACCTTTTGATTCTTGACTTTTAAAAATCTTATCGACTGTGGAAGAGGGCCCTGCTTGTTTACTAGCTTTATCATTTTGGCTCACTGTTCTGGAGGATGATGGAGTTACCTTATATTTCTTTCCCTTTTTCTCTTGAGGTTCCTTATCTTTCTTTGGAGCAGGTTGGGCTCCCTCTACAGGTTTATTTTCTGTGGGAAGTTGTTGAGTGATGAGGATTTTCTAGCTAATCCCTTGCTTCCTGATTTCATGTATAACTAACATCTTAATAAGACCTTGATGATAAATGCTAGTCTTCTCATTTTTGGATAGGGATTTGACAACTCTTACCATCTTGTTCAAACTCATCCATAAAAAATATGGGAAATCAATTTTAGGACCTCCTTCAAAGTGTAACAAAAGCCTAAGATGATATAGGAAGCTTACAACATACCTTCCCTCACAAGTGAGGAATCGTTGAAGACTAGCAAGCATTGGATGATACTCTTCCTTGATATAGTTCCTAGGAATCCCCTTTTTTCAATCAAGGTGTTGGTGGTCTTCTTTCAGAAATTGTTGACACATTTCCTTGTTGATTCCTACTCCTTTGAAATACTTGGCTCCTTTGTTAGGTAATCTCATGGATTCCCTTAAATTTTCTTCATCGATTATTAGTTGCAGATTGCCTATGTGCGCAATCTCTCCATCATAACCCTGAATAAATGTGTGAGATACCTTCTCATGATAACCTGTGAATTTCTCCAAAAATGGCATCCATCCCGCTCTAGCATACTTCTCTCTACACAACTGGAACTCCTCGGTCTCTCTATAAATCTGGAAGATCGGTTCATGTCTACTTACAACCATATTTATAAACTGTGAGTGAAAATTGGGCTATAGTGTAAAGATTTAGTCAACTTATGAGGGTAAGGGTTTGGTATCGGAGATCGTAGGGAGAAGTAAGCTCAGAACTAGAGAAAGGTTGGTAATGGAAAAAAAAATATGGTGATGGCGTCGCTAATTCGAACGATGAGTTTAAGTAAAGATGTCACATAGGAAAATTAAGACAAGATGAGGCTCATATGGATGGCTTCGCCACCCAGATAAGCCATTTCATTTCTGCCCATTAGTGCAATGATGGGGACGGAACGTTGGGTGTCAAAGCATCATTGTCTTTTGGGATAGGTGATTGGACTTTTGAGCGGTGAATTTGATGTTGAATCATGGCTCATGACACAAGATACGTTCATGATTGCTTAAGGACGAAGCACGTTCGTGGCTCATCATTACTAGACATGCTCCATATTCACACTTTTGATGTGATTTTTCCTTCAATCATTTTCAAGTGCTTATGTGATGATATGATTGATTAAGGTTAAGCACATGGGTATGAGGGAAGTGAAAGTTAGGTGCATGGTTTTAACACTAAGGTCATAAGATCTAGTATACATTTTCATGCCTATTGTAGTTTTATAAGAAAAGGAAAATAAATAATACCATGTTACCTTCACTTTTACCATTGTATAATCAATACCCATAGCATATGTGATTGCCTTTGTATTTGAAGCTTGTAGATTGCCAGAGTTCATCTTTTTTTAGGCTGGAGTTTCTGGAAGCTTGGTACTGGAATTTCTTGTACCTCATGAAACTTCTTTATTCTGTGCTTATCTTCTTTTGTGTCTGGTTCTGTAGGGTTGTAGGGTGAACATGTTGGTTTCTAAAGATGAGATGTGAGTCTCAAAAAGAGTTCTGAAGGATCTCTTTGACCCTCCCCCATGCCAAGGATGTTGCACATCCTTATGCAAGAAGATTCAACACTCTGTATCATAATGGAGAAAAGATGATAAGAGAAAAGAAACCAAATCAAATTCCAAAAGTACATTTATCACCTCGCATATGATCACATGCCTAAAAAATTGAAATTTCCTTTCTTTTGATGACTTATTAACAAGGGTAGCATTCAGCAGTGAAAACAGGGATGTTTTTATATTTTTACCAGAAGAACAGATCCAACCTAACTTGCTTCGTAGATTTACTATCATTAGATGTTATGGATAAATTTCACAGTATAAGTAGATTAGAATCCCTAGTTAGGGCTCCCCTCTTAATAAGTTTCCTTCTTAGTTAATGTAGGCTTTAGATGTTAGACTGGTAAAGTTGACTTAGGGTAATTCTCAAATGGACATTTGCTTGTAGTAATTGTCTTGTCTGTTAATTTGGAATTTTTATCTCATAAATGTCAACAGTGACCTTTGCTTGTAGAGTTCATTTTTTTAGGTGACAAAAGTGAATTTTTCAATCAGATAAGTATAGATGAGACATTTCTCAACCAGAATCCACTGCCAACAAGCCTGTTCAGTAATCCAGGGGGGTAGTTGTGATAATTAGTGAGAGACATCCCTTCCCCAAGCAGAATGCCCCATTGCCAATAGGCCTATTCAGTACCCTTATGGGTTTTCCTAGTCATACCACAGACCGGTACCCACTGCCAGCAGACCTGTTCAATATCCCGGCGGGTTAGTCTCTTAAACTCTTTTTCCATCAGAGGCTTCTTGTCCATAGTCACCTATTTCAATTTTTATTAAAGAGTGATTTTGCATGGTGACAGGGGAGGCTTGTCTGAAAACCGTTTTACAGGCTGGGATGGTATTGGGTTGGAAGGTATATTCTTTTATTTGGATGTCTTTAAAGATTTGTCTGAAGGAAAAATAAACTTATGTATTTCACATTAGATCCAGATGTATAATTTTTTCTGAGTTTGTCCATAAGAGAATGACCTATAGTTACCTTAGGGTACTGATACATCCTCTTCCATAAAAAAATTCCTAGTGTGCCCATGACAGAGAGTGTTCATATACTCATATGTTACTCTTTAGAAAAGATAATCCAATGAATATTATTGAAGTCTAGTTAGGGTGAGATAGTTACTTGTAGGCTAATATAGTTTTTATCCCTTTAATCATGCTGAAATACTGGATAAAGGAAACCTCTAGACTTTGAAGCAGATTAAGAATGGTTCTTTTAACAATCATAGGTAAAGATTATGTCTTCTTTGTCAAGCAACAGAACCAAAAGAAATTAAAATACTTCCTTTTAGCTAGCAACAAAACCAAAAGAAATTAAAGATACTTCCCTTTAGTCAACAACAGAACCAAAAGAAATTATTGCTTCATAAGGGCTAACATTTGATGCTACATTCGGCTTCTTGGTTCCAGCTTAAGTGGTTTTTGCATGGCTTCATACTTCATATTAATTGACATAATATTTTGAAATATGCGTAGCATTCCTTGTCAATTAGGTGATGTGTCTTGATAGTACCATATAAGGATAGACTTTTGGTACCGGACTAGCACAAGACTGCTAGTACCAAACCAGAACAAGATTTCTGGTACCGGAGTAGAACAGAGTATTGTTGATGCATACAAACTGATGTTTAGCAAGTTCTTGAAGGATCAAATAAATTATAGAAATCTACTTACAAAGATAAAATGCGAAAGTAAAACAAAATGAGGTAAGAATCCCTTGTTACCTTCAACTTATTAACAAAACACAATCCACACCTATGTACAAAAGTTTAAAAATAAACCAATCAATCAATGTGGATCAGTAGGAAGGTATCCTTCCTTAATGATCACCTGCATATCTGAATTCTGTAGTATACGAGTCAAAAATTCCTCTTTTGATAGGGGTTTGTTATAAATTCTCAACTAGTGACCATTCACAAGTAGTGGTGCCTATTGTTCGTCAATTGTATTTATCTTGATTGAACCATTATCATAGACAGTGTCAATTTTGTAAGGTCCCATCCAACGAGTAGTTAACTTACCTTTGAAGTTCTTGAATTTGTTGTCATACAACAGGGCCCAATCTCCTTATTGAAATTTTTTCTTTTTGAGATACTTGTCATACCATTTTGTTCTCTGCTCTTGAATGATAGTGGTTCTTTGAAGTGCTTCCTGCCTGATTTCGTCCAACTCATTAAGCTGGAAGAGTCATTGTTGTTGGGCTTCATCCAAGTTCATGCCAGCTTGTACTGCAGTCCTGAAGGTTTTGATCTGGAATTCTATGGGGAGAAGTACTTGCTTCCCATACACCAACTCGTAGGGTGTATGTCCTGTTGTATTCCTCCAGGTGATTCTATAAGCCCATAAGGCTTCTAGTAATCTGTCATCCTAGTCCTTGTGGTGTATCTATACTGTTTTGGTAAGAATGGACTCAATAACTTTATTGGTAGATTCTACTTGTCGATTTGCCTGTGGATGGTAGGATGTAGATTTCCTGTGTTTAATTTGGTACTGTTCTGTAACAACTTTGACTAGATTAGAGGTAAATTGATTTCCGTGATTAGTCACAATTTCTCGAGGTACACCAAATCTAGTAAAGATGTCATTAAAAAGGAAATCTAGCACTGATTGTTCACTTGCAGCTGGTAAAGCTTTTGCTTCAACCCACTTAGTCACATAGTCAGTACATACAAGTATGTACTTTTTCTTTTTAGATGTAGGGTTAATGGGCCCTACAAAATCTAATGCCCATTTCTCGAAAGGCTCAATGACTACTTGGGTTTGAAGTGGCATTTGGTCTTGAGCAATAGGCTTACCCATTCGTTGGAATTCATCACAATTGGATACATAGGTTTTAACATCTTTGAAAATATGAGGCCAATAATAACCAGATTGCAGAACTTTATAAGCGGTCCTCTTGTCTGTGAAGTGTCCTCCACAAGGACCATCATGGTAGGCTTGCAAAATATCATGAATTTCATCTTTCCTTACACATCTCCTGATTACCAAATCTGGTCTTATTTTGTAGAGACAATCATTGTGCCACATGTAGTTTGCACTTAGCTGAATTACTTTCTGTTTTTCTCTAGGAGACAATTTCTGAGGCATCTTCCCTGTCACAAGATAGTTAGCTACATATGCATACCAAGGAGTGAATGTAGAAATAACAAAAAAAAATTCATCAGGAAAGTTATCTTCTACTGGTGTGTTATCTCCCAGATGAATCATTCTAGATAAGAAATCAGCCACAAGATTATCCTTACTAGGTCTATCAATAATGTTGATATTGAACTCTTGTAATAATAATAGCCATCTTATAACTCTAGGATTTGTTACATGTTTGTTCATTAAGAATTTGATGGCTGAATGATCAGTGTGTACAAAAGCTTGATATCCTGTAATATAGTGTCTAAATTTATTGATAGCATGGACTACAACTAGCAATTCTTTTTCTGTGACCATATAATTAACTTCAACTGGAGACAGATTTTTACTGACAAAGTAAATAGAATAAGGAATTTGATTTTCCCTTTGTCCAAGAACTGCCCCAAGGGTTGTGTCTGAGGCATCGGTATAGATATGAAAAGGAAGGGACCAATTTGGTCCTCTTAATACAGGGGTAGTTGACAATTTCCATTTTAGAATATCAAAAGATATTT
This sequence comes from Picea abies, assembly GCA_900067695.1. Taxonomy (NCBI): domain Eukaryota; kingdom Viridiplantae; phylum Streptophyta; class Pinopsida; order Pinales; family Pinaceae; genus Picea; species Picea abies. Next base: position 4,281 of record CBVK0100027888.1, on the reverse strand, counting down.
GGCATTCATCATCCCACTTAAATTCGGCTTCTTTAGATAATAACTTGAATAAAAGGGTAGCTAGGCTTGTAAAATTCAGAATGAATCTTCTATAGTAGCCAGCATGCCCTAAAAAGCTACGAACTTCCTTTTGTGAGGAAGGTATTCTAATTTGTGTGATAATATGAATCTTTGTCGGATCAACTCTCATTCCAGAACCAAAGATGTAATGTCCCAAAACAATACCTTCAATGAGCATCATCTTTGAATTTTCATTACTTAGGGAAAGATTAGTTTCCTTACACCTAATCAAGACTTTTTCTAGACTGGTCAAAGCTTCCTGGAAGTCTTTTCCATGGACTATAAAGTCATCCATGTAGACTTCCATGCAATCATTGGTCAAGTCAGAGAAAATGGCTAGGACAACCCTTTGAAAAGTGGCTGGGGCATTGAAAAGTCCAAAAGGAAGAACCTATAAGCATAGGTTCCCCATGGGCGGGTGAAAGTGGCCTTCTCCTGGTCTTCGTGTGCTATTTGTATTTGGTTATAACCACTAAACCCATCTAGGAATGAAAAATACTTCTTTCTGGACAAGGTATCCAACACCTGATCAATAAATGGCAAGGAAAAATAATCCCTATGGGTGGCTTTGTTCAACTCCCTGAAGTCTACACATATTCTCGACTTACCATTTTTCTTGGGAACTATGACAAGTGGAGACACCCATTGACTATCTAAAATGGGGTATATGAGATTGGCTTGAAGAAGTTTTTGCAATTCCTCTTTTACAATATCTTTAAGGGTTGGATTCATCCTTTGTTGAGGCTGTCTAACTAGTCTGATTTGGTCGTTAGTGTAGATATGATGTGTGCATGTGTCAGGGTGAATGTCTTTCATGTCTGCATAATCCCATGCAAAGGCATCAAATTGTCTTTGAAGCATTTCAATTACTTGTGTCTTTTGTTCTAGTTCCAAACTAGAGTTGATATACAAAGGTTTTCCTGGGCTAATCTCAACAAGTTCAGTACTTTCTTCCTTCTCAGAGGGAGCTGGTGATAAATTATATAATTGAGTGATATCAGGGTGCCAAGTTTGTTGAAATTCGGAACTGAAAATGTGTGACAACTCTGCAAAAGACCTTAGATATTCAACACAATTTGTATCAGCCAAAAATAAACTTAAGACTTGTTCATCTGATTGTTCTTTCATTCCTCTTACCTATTCAAGTGTTAACAGGGGTCTGATGCAATCTTCTTCTCCATAAGGATTTTCTAACCAGACAGGTATCTCCTGTGTCGGTTGGGCAAGAGGAAAGAGGACAAGCTTTTGGCTATGTGTGCCATTGGATATAGTCATCTCACCAGAATGACAACTGATAAAGGCATCTGCTGTGGCCAGCCAAGGACGGCCAAGAACCACAGGGTGTCCTAGTTTGGAGGATGATTTAGAGTAGATGAATAGAAAGTCTATTGGATATTCCCATGAACCTAGAGTGACTGTGACATCATCTAGACTTCCTACAAGAATAATGACTGACTTATTTTCCAACTATATCATGGTTTGGGTTGGTCTTAACTGGTTGATTTGGAGATTTTGCATAGTGTCAAAAGGCATTACATTAATTGTTGCACCCAAATCAATGAGTGTGTTTGGTAAACAAATACCATTAATTTCAACAGTGACTACTGGGTTCCCAGGGTCATTATATTTGTATGGAATTTCAGAAATAAATTCAGATAATTGCCCCACCACCTGAACAAGGGGAGGTTCCTTCTTCTTCCTTCCTGGTTTCTTAAGGCAAAGATCCCTTATGATTTTGGCATATATGGGGATATGCTTAATGGATCGCAGCAAAGGTATTTTTATACATACATTTTGTAATTCATCCTCTATATCTTTGTGCAAGGGTGGGTTAAGTTTCTTCACTAATAGTCTTTCGGGGTAGGGTGGAAGATTAACTTGTTGAGGTACTCGTACAGAATGAGAAGTGATTGGAATAGGAGGGGAAGTATCTTCTTCTACAGGGGTGGTTTGAGTGTTTTCTTCCTCAGAGTGATTATCATTTTCTTCCTGAATTATTACTCTGGGATTTGTTTGATTTACAGTTTTCCCTGATCGTAGTTGAATTTCATAAGTGGGAAAGGTTTGAACTTCTGTATTCTGCACAGGGTGGGTGGGTCAATTATTGGGGTTAGGGATTGGTTGGGTAGGGATTGTTGTTGGTCTTGGAGGGTTGTGGGCAGGTTGGTTTTGTGGTTGTTGATTGGCATTTATAGGTACTTGTTGCTGCTGGTTAGGGTTCAAGGGGGTTGTAAATTGCTACTGTATAGGAGGTGGGAGTAAAGCTTGCATCTATGGTGGGTTAAATCCAAGTAGTAATTAGGAAATGTTTGTAGGATACTGTGGATATGTAGGGTAAGAGGGATTCCCATACACAGGCCCCCTCCAACCTTGTTGCCAAGGTTGAGTTTGAGCTTGCTGAGGTGTCCATTGTGGATAGGTCATTGGGAGAGGACCCCATTGTTGCTATTGATATTGTGCATTAGGATCATAAAATGCATTGGGGTTTTATGCTCTCCAAGGTCTTTTGGAAGGGTATGATTGTTCTTGTGAGACTCCTCCTCCTCTATACATGGCTTGTAGTTCAAACAAAGTTGGACACTCAGATGTGGGGTGCTCTAGTGTACATAGGCCACAAATTTCTATGACATTTAATGGACATTCTTTCTCACCATGCTTCTTTCAACATCTAGGATAGAAGATTGCTAAAAAAATCTCTTCTTCTTATTTCTTTTTCATTTTTAGGGTATCTAACTGGTTACTGATTGTGCTCAAGATGTATGTTCTAAAGTTCTCTAATAAATTTCCTAACTCAATTCTGGTGACAGTTCATGAGCTTTGTCTTGTATTTATGCTAAAAGAATCTCTTGGTGCTTTGCTTGTTTTAGCTTGTCCTCTTGAGTATCTTCTACAGTAATATGCAATCTCTGCAAAAGGCTTTTGGTTCACATCTCCTAAACTTAACAAATTTAAAACTTCTATGCAGTCATCTCTAATACTCTTCAAAAATACAGTTCTTACTACAGGTGGGTCTGTGGTGAATAATTTTGATTTCTGGTAGTTGTATAAGAACCTTTCTAAGTAGTCTTCATGGATTTCATATTCTGTTTGCTACATTTTAAAAATGTCATTTTTAGCATTATCCTTACAATAGTCTTGGTATTTCCGTAAAAATGTGTCTTTCATCTAATCCCAAGAGAGGATTGTATTTTCTCCTAAGCTCATGAACCATCTTAAGGCTGAATCCTTCATTGTAGCAGGAAAGAGATTAAGTTTTTTGGCATCGTCTGAGTAGTTATAGCTTCTACATAATATGTCAAACTCGAATAAGAATAAGTCTGGATCTTCAGTTGACATACCTCTAAAAGTGGGTAACGATGATAGTGGGATGTTTTTCATGCTGATGTTTTCGGAAATATCCAATATTGGAAATCCAAAGGTCTCAATCTCAGTGGCTTCATTTCCTTCTTCTTCTGCCATTCCACTGATAGATGGTTCAGAAACTGGATTTTGTGTGTCTCCTAATCATTCAGCAGATTCACGTTCTGCCCACCCCAATGTTGATTCTTCCATTTTAGTTTCCTCTTCTAGAGCCTCACTGGCTCCCCTTGAACTTTCTCTTGGTGGAATTTTTCCTGCACCAGTGTTAGTTGGATTAGTGGGGGGGTTGTTTTTGAATCTTTAGAGCTTACAAATCTACCCTTGTTATCTCTATATCTATGCATAAAATGGAAATTTGATTCTTAACTGAATTGAAATCTTAATTCTATCTAGAAGGTAAGAAGGCAACCTGGCTTCGGAGAACCCCACTCTAGTGGCCGCATGGCTCTTCACTCACATCTTAAACATTTTATCCTCCTCCCTCAAGCAGCCTTTAAAATCATTCAAAAACTATGCAAACAATCTAAGCTAAAAATCACTTCCTACCGTTTGCAACTCGGCGACAACGGCGCCAAAATGTTGTGCTACTTATATGTGCAATATAATGCACTCATTAATTATCAATCCTGGATTCGTAATCAATAGAATTTCAAGACACCAATAAGGAAGGTAATTCTAATGTCATGAGTATAGAACTATTCTAGATTATGCATGCTGGAAATAAAACAAACTAGCAAATCAAAACACACTTTGGTTGTCTTTCACAGAGAGGCTATCTACTCCATTATGTCACATGCAAGTATGAGATGGAGTTCTTTTGACAGATCAACTATGCTATCTGACCCAGAAAACTAACTATGC